>PVJD01012021.1:0-42366 GCA_004026545.1 Mormoops blainvillei | reverse complement strand
TGGCGTCCATGCCCGGCTGGGGGTTTACACTTCACTCTGCAGACAAGCAAGACCTGGTTGCCAGCCCCATGGCAGGACGATGTGACTAGATTTCCATTTTAGAAGCATTCTAGTAGGCTGGATAAAGATGGTAATCTGACAGCGTGATCCAGCCTTTTTCTCCTGCCGCAAATCCCTAGAAAATGGCATTACGTATTTTCTATGAATTAATCTTTAGCAGCATTGTGAAATAAAAAGGGATGTTCTTAACAGACCAAAACCTGTAAGGCGTCCCCAAAAGGCAGAAGGCAGAGAGATGAGCGCGGAGGCCAGGATTGGCTGCGTAATTTGCGGGGTCCATAAAAAATGAAAATGTGGGGAGCTTGTTGAAAATGATTTTTAAAATTTAATATGGCAGAGCATAAATGCGAGTGTGAGACCCTATGAAGTGTGGAGCCTTGTGTGACTGCCAAGGTCAAGTGCCCGTAAAGCCAACCTGAGAGGGCGAAGCCCGTAGCCGCAGCCCTAGAAAGGAAGGTCTGTGCCCAAAGGTGTGAACAGTCCAGGAGGAACAGCAGGCTCATAGGCAGGACACACGGGAGCAAAGGAAGCCTTCTGCAGCTGTCTGGGCTTCTGTGGTAGAGGATCCGGGCGCCACGGTCCTTCCCCCAGCCCTCGCTTGTGCCGGGCAGAGGCATCCGTCCCCAGGTGTGACAAGGGATGAACGAGGGGCAGGACACCCTGGGAGGGTGATCATACCCGGGAGGAATAAACCAGAAGCAAATGGCTCGACTCACCCAGCGGCATTGTCTACCCTCCCCAAGAATGAGATGGCAGCAGGTGGCACTGAACAGACAGACCACATCACCCACAGAGAGACCAAGGAGGCACTGCAAATATAAAGTGGAGTACACGCGTGAATATTGCTAAATATCCGAGGAAAACCGACAACCGACACGGCGGAAGGAAGATATCAAACTCAGTGACTGAAGGGAGCACAGCGAAATTGATCTGCGGATTCCCTGAACGCTAAGTTGTTAGCGTGGTAATAATTAACGACTGTCAAATTTCAGCAGGTTCCAGAATCACCTAGGGGGCCAGGCAAGGCACGGATGCGCAGCCCTGCTCACGGAGTTTCCACTTCGCTACATCTGGGATGGGGCTCCAGAATTTACATTTCTGACAAGTTCCTGAGTGACGCTGCTGCCGTCAATCCAGGGACCACTCTCCGAGACCCACGCATCTAAATAGAAGAGCATAAACTAGAGTCGGGGGTGAAAGGTAAGGAAACAGCTCTCTGGGAAGCCGACGTCAGAGGGAATGATCAGGGACCCCTCGGCAGGGGCTGCTTCTTTCCCCTCAGTGACAATGTGGCCTCGGTGACACTGTTTGTTCGAAAACAAGGAGACCTGATTGTAAATAGTCCCGTGAGTGACAGCTCATGCGCTGTTAGTATAAATTATTCTGGAAGAGATATGTAAACCCTGAGCATAAAAGATTAGTGACATGGCAAAGAACAAGGGGAATTTATCCCAGGAATGCAAGGTTGTTCGATATATCAAAATCAATCAATGCGCTATATCATATTAGTAGAATAAAGGACAAAAACCACATGATCATCTCAACGGATGTGAAAAAGCATTTGGCACAATCCAACACCCTGTCGTGATAAAAGCACTCAACAGCCCTGGCCAGGTGGCTCCGTTGGTTGGAGCGTCATTATGCACGCCAAAATGTTACGGGTTCGATCCCTGGTCAGGGCACACGCCTCGGTCTGGGGTTGGATCCCCCGTCGGGGAATATACAGACAGTAGTGGATTCATATTTCTCTGTCTGTCTCTCTCTCTCTCAGGTCAACAAATGTATCCCCAGGTGAGGACCGAAAAAAAAAAACCACTCAACAAACTCATAGTAGTTCAAACTCAATATCTGCTTGAACTTCCTCAACCAGACAGAAGACAACTGCAAAAACCCACAGCTAAGGGAGTGTTTCATGGTGAAAAACTGAAACCATTCCCCCTAAAATCAGAAATCAGGCAAGATGTGGGCTTTCCCCATTCTAGTCAACATTATACCAAATGACCTGGCCGGGGGAACCGGGTAGGGAAAGGGAAGAAAAGGAACCCAGATTAAAGGAGAAGTAAAGCTCCCTATATTTAGAGATGACGTGATCTTACAGAGAGAAAATCCTACGGAATCCCTCCAAAAAAGGAATAAATGAGCTCAGCAAGGTTTCAGAGTACCAAATCAATATACAGAAATCACTTGGATTTCTATACACTTGTCATTAACAAACTGTAAATAAAATTAAGAAAATAATTTAAATCACAGTAGCATCAGGAAGAATAAAATACTTAAGAACAAAGTTCACAAAAGAAGTAGAAGCCTTATCCATTGAAAAGTTATAAAACATCCTTGAAAGAAATTAAAGACCTAAATAAGTGGAAAGACATCCCATGTGCATAGATTGGAAGACTGATATTGTTAATACGTCAGTACTCCCCAAATTGATCTACGGCTTCAGCACAATCTCTCTCAAAGTCTCAGGATGCTTCTTTTTTTTTTTTTTTCCAGAAGTTGACAAGCTGATCCTAAAATTCATACGAAAATGGAAGGAATGAAGAATAGCTAAAACAAACTCGTGAAGGAAGAACAAAATTGGTGGACACCCACTTCCTGATTTCAAACCCACTACGAGCGCGGCCAGATCAGAACCGTGCGGTACTGGCAGAGGGATAAACATATATATCAGTGGCACAGAACTGAGGGTCCAGATATAAACCCACGTGTTTATGATCAATTGACTTTTGATGAGGCCACTAAGATAATTCGAGGGAGGAAAGAACAGATTTTCAATCAATGGTGCTAGTGCAGCTGGTTCCCCACAGGCCAAAGGTTGTTTTAAAAAACCAAAAACCCTCTACATGAGCGCTGCCCAGAAGGATGGAAACAGCTGGAGGGAAGATTGATGAGCAGTTTGTTAGGTGAAAATAGAGGAAGAGTTCCAGAACCCAGCAAAGACCAAGAAATAAGAATGGGTAGGGCAGGTCGAGTCAGGGGTCCAGCGTCTAACAGATAGAAGCTTTGGTTGGAGGGAACATAAAGAAGCGCTTCAAGAAATAAAAAAGGAGGAGTCCACCAAAGGTAGCCATGGCAAACTACAAAACCACGCCTACAAACGTTGTTTGTGGCTTCGGAAAAAGAAAAACTATCTCAAAACGTAAAGCTTCCGGAACAGGAAAAAAAAAAATCGGTCTACCCACAAATTTACCTCAGACTTCTCAACAACAATAAATGCAAGGAATATCTTTTCTCTTAAATTTTTATTTATTGATGTTAGAGACAGAGGAGAGGGGGGCGGAGAGAGAGAGAGAGAGAGAGGGAGAGAAACATCTATTTGTTGTTCCGCTTACTTATACATTAACTGGTTTATTCGCATTTGCACCCTGACCCACAAACTTGGCGTATGGGGATGACGCGCTGACTAACTGAGCTACCCAGCCAGGGCCATGAGGAATGTTTTCAAAGATAGCTGGGAACATGATTATGAACACAGGCAAATTTGCATTCAAATGAGAAGGCAAAATATAGACATGCTTAGAAATGCGAGGACTTGGAAAGTTGCTCTCACAGTTCTTGCCTGGAAGGACATCTGAAAGGGGTTAGTCTAGTCAAAGGAGAAGTAAATCCGAGAGGAGGTCATGGGATTTAAGAAGCAGCAGCGAGAACCGCACACCAAAAACAGTAAATGTTATGCAATGTAACACGCACACCTCAATATGCTCAACTGAAAGACGAGGAGGAGGAGGAGGAGGAGGAGGACGGGATGACAGCATGACAGTCAAGATCAAACAAGAAAGCCTGCTATCATTCTTGCTGTTCAGCATCTATCTGGAGATCCTGTGCGATGTAATTCAATAAGAAAAATAAGCAAGCACTGTATATGCTGGCAAGGATAGAACCGTTAAGATCTGCGAGTGATACGACCTCCAGAAAACCTAAGAGAGTCAACTGACGAACTATTAGCCCTAAGAAAAAAAATTCAGCCACGTGGTATGATTTAAGAGACAAATGTTTCAAATATGTAGCAAAGAAATAATTTATATCCAGAAGATATGTAAAGAGCTCCTAAAAAAAGCAATAAGAAAAAGACATAATCCAACAGAAGATGAGCAAAAAAGCATGTTTAAGAAATTCAGAAAAGGGAAAATAGGTTTGCTCAACACATTTATGAAAAGATGATCGATCTCACTAGTAATCAAGTAAAGACAAACAAAATGACAACAACAAAAAATCTTCACCCATCAATCAGGTAAAAATTTCAAGCTTGATAAGATCAGGTCTAGTACCACGGCGGAGAAGTGGCTAACCTAATCCACCGCCGGTGCGAATATAAATTTGCACAATTCTTATGGGAAGCTCTTTGGCAGTAACTGTTGCAACTGTGAATGCTTATACTTTCAACCCGTGTAGCTTTTTCCCAATAATGAAAGCTCCACTGTCTATCACGACAGAATGGTTAAAATAAATTATGGTCCGCTTATCGTCGAGGATACTGTAGCATAGGTAAAAAGAAAGAGTTCAATCTATGTATATCCGTATGAAAAGCTCTCCAAGATCTACTATTAGGTGAAAAATAAAAGTTAAGTGAGGGCAATAACACAAGATTTATTGCCACAGAGACAACTCCCACATTAACTGAGTTCGTAAACTCGGCAGTAAGGTCTGCAGTGGGAAGTAGATGAGGGAGGCTTTGTTGGTTTGCAGTAAGAATGCATTCCAAAATAAGGTGACTGTTTGTACAGTAACGTGTACTGTCTAGCACCGTTGCTCACAAGAGCTGAAGGTGGAAACATGTCCACTGATAGGCGACTGCATTAACAACTTCTAGTAGATAAATACAATGGAATATTATTCAGTCTTAAAAAGGAAAGGAATTCTGACACATGCTACCGCATGGAGGAACTTTGAGGACCTTGTGCTAAGCGAAACAAACCAGACATCAAGAGGTAAATACCGTACGACTCCACTTGCATGAGGTTCCGAGGGTGCTGAAATTGGTAGGGACAGGGGGTAGAATGGCAGGAGCGAGGGGTCAGGGGAGACGGGGGAGGGACAGTTCATGTTCCGTGGGTGTGTGGCTTCCGATTGGGGTGATGAAAAAGTTCTGGAAGTGGACGATTTATAGTTGCACAAAAATATGAATACACTTAATGTCCCTAAATTGCACACTTGAAAGCACTAAAGTGTTAAGTTTTACATTGTGTATATTTTATCAAATTAAAGAACATTCAATAAAAATAACAATCCACACCACTGTAAAATAATAATCAATAAAGCGAACTGAACTGACGCTGAAGGATCCCCTTCATTAAACTACGCATGTACTGGGCCATATATGACCCCAAAATGCAAATACAGAGCCACGTGCAAAATAAAGACTAGGTTGTACACCAGTGCCAGAAGCAAAGAGGAGACCGCAACCCAGAGACGCCCTGGAAGAGACCCGCGGAGGATTCGGATGGGCACGGGCTCCAGGACCAGAGAGGCTCCAGCCCGGCCGAGCAGGGGCTGCTGAAGGGCGGCTCCATCCAGAGGCATCTCAGAAAAACAGCGCCCCTCTGCGGGAGCGGCCAAGAAGCCACTCACAGACGGCGGAAGAGAAAAAAGTCACACACGCGTAATGAAAACCCTAAGCCTCTGCCACACATGGGTGTGGGGTCTAAATTTACATCACTTCTAGAAAGGAAACACTAAACTGTAAATTGAGTACACGGCACGGCCAGGGCTGCTGAAACACTCAGGCCCCGCAGGCGCCCAAGAGCATGATGAAGGACGTTCTCACGAGCCAGGGCATCGAACATTCCCGCAGGAAAGGAGTGACCGAGTTCACAATAAAACCCGAAGCAAAATCCAAGACACACAGGTAGCGTGCGCTCACACGCGCACACGGACACAAGCAGCCAGAATCCGTACCCTCCAAAACTGGAGAAAACAGAACGGTCCGCCAGGGCCAGAGTAACACGGGCGTTAAATGTCTAACGAGAGAAAAGATGAGCTAAAACATAATTCAAGTTGAGGAGGAACTTTTTAAGTGTGAAGAGTCTTCGGACATCCAAGTAGAGGTAAGTAGGAGAATCCTGAAGATCCAAGTCCAGCGCCCGGAGGGAGGGCTTAGCCAGAGACGGGCTTGGAGGCCCCCCCCGGAAGGCGGCTGCGACGGGCAGGAGCATGGGCCATGAAAGAGGGGCGAGCCCCGCGCCTCAGGGTGGGGAACTCGGAGAGGGCAGGAGCAGAGATTCGGCTGCACCACCAGTTTTGATTTTAGCCTTTCGCACGAAGGGCGTGTAGGCTTCCCTCTCCCCAAAACAGTCCCCGGGGGTCTCCCAGGGCCCCTTCCTCAGCCCGCCTGGCTGCATCGCCTCCCTCTCTGCTGCGAGCCCCTGAAAGAGTGCCAGTGCCAGCCCACTCCTGTTTATTCCCCTCCGGGCTGAGCCTCGGCCGTGACTCCATAAATGGCTGGTGGAAATGAGTGAAATTAATATGTGCGTTCTGTCGTGTGGTGGGAATTCACGTTATGAATCCCCCGGGGAAGGAGACTCCAGGGAGCTGGAAGCATGGTTGGTTCCCTCTTCCTCTCGCCCTCCTCCCTCTCCCCCTCCCACCCCCCCCATTCTGTCCTGGGAGGAAATAGCATCCACTCTCCACTCGGGAAAGCACGACCCCTGACTCAGTCTCTCAGGAGTGCCGGGGAGCGTCCGCTGGGGCTGTGCGTGTGCACCGCTGTCCCTCCTTCTCCCCTCGTCCGGCATTCTAATGGTCTGTTATCAAATGCACTGTGCAAGTTTAGCTCGTTCAACCCTCATAGCTTTCGTGCTAGCCCCATTCTGCAGATGAAGAGACCGAGGCTCAGCGAGGCGATGGGACTTTCCCTGGCCACAAAGCCAGGCGGGCAGGGCCGGCCTCCAAACCCGGACCTCTTCAGCTCCAAAGCGGCAGTTTTGCAGCCTCTCCCACCAACCTCCCCCTGCCCCCTTCTCCCCTGCCCTCCCAGTCACACTGCCTCTCGCTCGCCCACTCCTTAGCTCACACTGTGCCTGAGTCAGACATTTTTTGGCAGACAAGCGAGGGTGGTGGTGGGGAATGAATGACCAGATGGGTGGTGAGTCTTTTCATGGCTGCCAGGCATTGTCCTGGGGAAGCACGTGGAACCCATGGCCCTTCTGGGTCCCTTGCGGGGTTGCTCGGGTGAAGCAAAGAGCAGACGTGCGTCCATCTGCAAGCGTGCGCCTGTGAAGACTGGGCAATTGTCCCTGGGCTGGCCTCGATGGTCAGACTCAGGGTCTGCCCTTCCTATGACTGTGGCAGTGGCCTGGGGACTGCGGAGGGTCTCCTTTAAGACTCCGGGTGTCTTGCATCTGACTTTGCGGGGACCCAGGACGGTGTCTGGCCTCGGTGCCATTTGGGAGGCAAAGCCCTGGCCTGGGAACCCAGAGACAAGAGACCTGAGCCTGGAGCTGCCACCAGCTTGGAGGACCTTGGGCGAGACAGAGCTTTTGTGAGCCCTGGGCTTCTTCATTAGTGAAATGGAACGGTCATCCCGGAACTGTCCAGTTCTCAGGATGGGCGGGGGGCTCCAAGCCGAGGAGGCAGGATGGGGGTCGAGGGAAGGGGCGGAGGTTACAGGCAAGACGGCCAGCAACCGGGAGGGCCCGCATCGAGGTACGTCTTCCTCCTGGGCTGGGTCTGGGCCATCTCGCCGAACGGCTCCTGATAGGTCGGCCTCGCCCAGGCTGGGAGCTTTGGCCCAGACCGTGACTGAGGAATTACAGGGTCAGGAGGGGAAGAAAAGAGGAGGAAAAGAGGAAGAGGGGAAAGAAGAGGAGTGACAGACAGGGTGCGGAGGAGGGACAGAAAAAACTGGCGTCGGGGTAACAAACACAGAGGTGAGCACCCTAGATCCAGAGAGGCTCTAGCCCCAGCTACGGGTCTCAGTCCAACGGCACCTTAAGCATGTACAGCTCCTCTCTGAGCCTCAGTTTCCCCATATGTCACCTCGGATTTTATGACCTCCTCGTTAAAGAGAGAGCGACAACCCCCGTTTGCCTTTCAAAGCCTGCCTCCATGGCTTCATTGTCAGGAGCCCCTCCTTGAGCCCCCGTCTCCTGCCTCCTTCGAAAATTCCCGCCCCTCCCCTCTGCGGCCAACAACCCCCAGCGGCAGCCCGACTCCCTTATGTCTTGACTTACACTGTGAGACACACCACATGTCAGAGGCCTCAGCTGAATCACCCGTGGTCCCTCCCACGAGCACTTTATACCCAGTGGATGCTTGACAGACATTCCGTTAGCGAGGCAATGTGGGCAAATGCACAGATGGACGGGAGTCTCAAAGGATATGCTTGCTTTGTCTGCTGATTAATCTCCTGGTCAAAACTCCTCTCCGTGGAAAGCCTCTGGGGCTAATTCCCAGCCACACACTCCTTCCTCAGCAGCCCAGCCCGAAAAGTCACAGCCCCACGGCCGCCCCCTTCTTCTGTCCCCTCGCGAAGGCCCCTCCAGTTGCCACTCCATTTCAACAAAGATTCCAACACCACAGGCCTGGCGGGAGCTTGGGTCCTGCCTCGCGCCCTCAGTTTCTCATGCTCCCGGGGACAAAGGACGCTCTGTTGACGTGCCCTGGGACCTTTCTGCCACAGAAGACCCCACGAGGGTTCCTACAGGTCGCAGGTTCCGGCGGGGGAAGCGCCCGGAGAGACAGCTGATTCTCCACGGAGGGCCTAAGTCCTAGTGCCCCACGGCCAGTCCTTCAACCCGCCCTGCAACGCACCCGCGTACACGGCCCGGGCACAACGGAAGCGGGGCCTCACCTTGATGTTCCTCCAGTTTGCCCATGGTCTCCATCTGCTCCGCCAGGTCGTTCGAGTTCCACTGGCTCATCCCGATGAGGATGGCGCTCTTCCCTTCAGCCACCTCCTCTGCGGGAAGGAGCAGAGACGGGCGTGAACAGGGAGGGCTGGGACGGGGGGACCCTGACGGGAGGCCCTGACGGGAGTTTTTATCTGAGGGAACACTTATTTCTTCCTTTGAGTTGAAGCGTCTGTAGCTTTGACAGGTTTGAGACATTCGGGATTCTTTTTCACTGCAGTAAAGTCGTGGAAGAGGCTAAAATCCCATAGAAGGCTCCATTTCTAGCCCAAAGGACAATACTTCCTGAAAGGGAGTGTGTTTGGGGTCGAGGGTCAGCGGGGGCGGGGGGGACTTTGCCACCGCTAACAGTTTCTCTCTGAGTCCGTTACTTGCCTTCTGAGTTTCCATTTTCCCGTCAGGGAAATGGGACTGGAAATGTCTCGCCGAGTTGTGAGGACTGAAGGGAATCACGGGTGTGAAGGCCTTGGCGCACAGAGGGCCGTCATGAACGAGGCAGCGTGGTGACTCCTTCGCATGAGGAGTGAGCTGCCATCATACTTGCGGGGACCAGGATATGAGTGGGCAGGGGCAGCGCTAGAGTGACTAGACGAGCAGAAGACTCCTGCTCCAAAGCCGGCCTTGAGCCGTGCGCAGCCCTTGGCCCACGTCGCAATCTTACGAGCTCGTTGCTGCCTCCGTTCCGCACCCCTAAGCGCCCCCCAGCCCTGTCTCCATCCTCGTTCTTTCGCAGGCTGAGCTCAGGGACCACTCTGAGAGAAATCGATGGGACCGGCCACGTTCCCTAGCCACACTGGATACAAGCCCCTGGGTCCCACAGGTCTGGTGCAGCCCCTCATCCCAGAAAGGGACATTCCCTCAAGAAAAACCCTCCGACTATATGCCCTTCTCTCTCTTGGAAGGGTCTCCCTGGTAAAGAGCTTTGTGTCCTCCCTCACAGAAGAGGCATTAAAGAACGGCGAGGAGAATCCGCAAGTTTGCGATGACCAGAAATGAAGGGATGAGGCCCATTTCGCGGCCAAAGAGCCTCACAGGGTAGGTGGAACCAAGAGGGCGGACCTGCCGCCGGGGGAGCTGTCCAGCGTTCTGAATTCCCCTCGGACTCCCTTAGCCAGGACCCATTTCTGGCTGGGCTCTGCCCAGGGACGGTGGTGATTCCCTATCTTATTTATTTCTCTGATTTATTTAACAGCACATCAGATTCTTACTGTGCAGGGAGATTGTTATACGTGGTTTAAAAACATGAATTCACTTAAGTCTCACAGAATACTAAAAAGGAACAATTACGAGCATCTCCATGTTAGGCACGGCGTGGTTCAGTAATTTGCCCAATGTCAACGTCTAGAACCAGGGTTTAAACTCACACGCACACCATTTCAAGAGCCCTTAAATCTGTCCTCCTGATGGCCTGCCGTGGGCATCCTGTTTTGACTCCAGCCAGGCACCGCTCACCCCCGGGCCACTTACTCAGTGTGGCGTGTTCCGTCCGGACCCTAGTGGACGCCTCGTAGCAGCACTGTGTCCGGGACAGAGCCCTGACCAGGGTGCAGCCCAGAGCCCCCTGCGTGGGAGCGTGTGCTTCACGTACATCCAGCCATTCCTCCTGTGTCTTAACCTTTTACGTGGGAACCACGGCTCTGGTCCTACAACTCTTTCTAGCAAGCTGTCACGAGGACAATGATACGCTACATTTGCGAAAGCCACAGCGGTCAAAATGCCGTGAACAAATATCAGGCAGGATTACCGCCGGGGAGGCCGACGGGATCACGACGGGGGTAAGAGCTCAGCTCTGCTGTTCTGTTGACTCTTCAGTCCTGTTAGATAGCTGACCTTTGACCGTAACTTGGGCTTTCTGAGCCTCAGCGGCCTCCTCCATAAAACGACGTCATCGTCATGGCTACGTCATAGGATTGCTGCGAGGCAGTGAGGGTGAAGTGTCTGCAAGCCTGACTAGCACCCAGTAAGAGCACGGAGGAGAAAAACAGCACGTGGAGATGACGGTCCCTCATCTCCCCACCAGCCGAGCCCCGGTCCTCACCACCTACGCTGTGGTCGGTCCGCATGACACTCTGGCCAAGTGGGGCTGCCGGGGCCAGCCTGTAGCCCACTTTCGGGCGCCTGCGTCCCCCGGCTCAGTTGCACAAGCGTTCAGGTGTCTACTTGTTCGCCCAAACAGTCATCCTGCAATGAATGGGTGCCCGAACACTTGCCGTGTGCAGTGCGAAGCCCGACCTCTGTCCCCGGGGACTGGTTCTGTGGCACCACAGCAAAGAACACCGATGCAGGAGGGTGAGCGTGCTGGCGCTCCTGGGACAGGGCCCGGTACGCGGCAGGTGCCCAGCAGGCGCTGCCACATCCTGGCTCCCTTTTTTCCTACAGTGCGTGAGCCCTGCCCCTGGGGGGCAGGTGTGTGAGGCTATCAGAACACGAGGGTCCTCCCCGGCTCTGAGGTCTGAGCACCCCTACTTGGGCCCCCTCCTCGGCCTCTTTCCTCTCTCCCTAGTTTTGTGCGTGACCCTCCTCCATCTTCCCCTTTTGGTCTTTGGTCCCTCTTTCTAGTAAATGTGTTTTCCTCTCCAACGCCCCCCGTGTTTCCTTATGCTCGACGCCTGGCCCCGTCTCGCCCAGAGCTGATCTTGTCAGATCCCCTGCCGTCGATCTCTGTCCCTCTGGGTCCTCGTGTTTCTCGTGTCTCCCAGGTTCTCGGCCCCATGAGGGCAGGTCCCAGCCATGCTTCCACACTCTCGCTCTTCCTCTCTCTTTATCCCAGCGTCTGTCTCTCTCCTCTCTCTGGATAGACATGTCTCTTTCTTGATCTCTCCCGCTCTCTGGGCTTCTCTCGCTCCACCTGGCTCACTGTCTCTCTGTCAGCTCTCTCTCTGGTTCTCTGTTGGGTGCGTGCGTACGTGTGTGTGTCCCTCTCTCCCATCCTCTCTGGGTCTCTCTCGCTCTCCTTTCCCATCTCCTCCCTGACTTTCTTGCACTCCCTGCTGCTCTACCCGATCCTTGTCTCTCCGGTTTCTCCCCGCCCCCCGCCCCTCAGACACGCTTTCCGTGGGCCTCTCCTCCGACCCCTGCTCTCAACGCTCAGCCTTCCGATCCTCACTCTGACATCGCGCGCACACACACAAGATCACCCCGTTCGGAGTCCTGCAGGCAAACCGGACCTTAGGTCTCCGCTCGACTTCCCCTCACTGTGGCGCGTGCCTCCCGCCAGGGCCCGCAGAGGCCGCCGCGGACTCCTTTGGATAAATGTTCTGGTTATTGATTCTGCTTTTCGACCGCCGGCGACTCTTCCCTGCACGCTAATTCTCATCCCCCGAGACCTCGGGTTTGGACAGAGTTTTTGCATCTGCATCACCCCAGCTGAGCCCCAGTCCCCGTCCAGAGGAGGTGTCAGGCTGAACCCCACCCAGAGGCACGGCAACCCTGGCCTTGACCCCAGACTGACTCCGACCCGGAGCAGAGCCCGGATACACCCCTTTAAGCACAACCTCCAGTGCCTTAAGGGAACCTTCTCTTCCTACCCCGGGGCTCTGTTTCTGCTGGACCCTCGGGACTTCAGAGTAGGGAGCCTCCTTCTCCTGTATCAGGAAGACATCACCTCCAGTTCATGGAGCCAAGGGTGTGGTCACCTTCTGTAGACGGCGGGGCCAGTACCGCCCACCAGCCTTGGCACCCAGCCCACGACGCCAGTTTTTCCAAGGACCTGGATGTCCTTTGCTCTGGGTCCCCTGAGAGACAAGAATGCCAACCGTCCACGCCTTCACCCGCACTGCGAGGGAGGGCCGGGAGCAGTGCCACACCCACGGTTTGCTCCCGCGAGGGTTCCCATGCCCAGCTTCCCACGCGGACATCCTCCCACCCCACTCATGGGAGAAACAAGCCGATCCCAGGTTGTACGGGAGGGGTCCCAGGGCCCAGAGACTCAAGACTTGCCTGAGGGTGGACAGTGACCAGTCGATCAGTGGCCCAACCCTGGTAAAAACCTGGGTCCTCTGACCCCTGTGACCTGCACTGCTCCCCCTTACTCTCCCCCGCCCTCGGGGTTCCAGAAGCTGAGTTATCACAGGCAAAAGGCCCGGACAGGAGGAGAAGAGCTGGGACAGGCCCTCGCGCTCTCTGAGGTCGGCCCTGCCTTGGCGCCTTGGTCTGGAAACGGCGATGCTCCGTCCTGTGCTACCTTCCTCTCCTGGCTGCTGTGAGCGACCGGGGACTGAGAGCGAGAAGCAAAGTCTCTGCGAGACAGAGACCAGCGCCTGGGTCCCCAGCCTCCGGCCAGGTTGGGGGAGGGTCGGGTCAGAAGGTGCTGAGCCTGGAGAGAGCAAGAGAACAGAGGACGCAGGAGACAGGACAGCCAAAAACTTCCCGCTCCCCACCGGGGAGGACTCCCCTCCCCCGCCCAAGGAGGGAGCCCCAAGCTTTGGCTCTGGGTCAAGCTACCCAGGGCCAGATGTGCCCTGAAAATAAACCCTGGTGTGCCCCTCCCCACTACTCCCCGCTCACCCCGATTCTCATGCCCAGCCCTGCCAGTATCACCCCCCGCCACTGTCAGGGCCTGGTCTGCTTGCACGCTCACGGTGCTGAGAAGGGGTTGCCATTTAGATGCTGGTCGAGGAAGTCAACAGAAAACAAGTGTTTCCCGTGAACGTGAGGGAACTGTCCTGGACGGTACGGCCCATGGGGCCTTATAAGGCCAGTTGGGAGCCTCCCGGAATGTTTAGAGCAGGATGGAGCCGTCAAGGTGAAGTCCGGCACCCTCAGTTGACTGCCTGCCGGCTCGAGGCATTTCCCGCTGGCGCCATCTGCTACCGGCTGAGTTCGTGGCAAGTTGGAGCCTTTGCCTGAACGCGGATGGCTCGTCAAGGTTTCTCTAGCTGGACTATTTGTCGCAGATAAGTAGAAGGTTAAAGTGAAGGGTTCACCGGATATTTTCTACATCAGACATGCATCCTGCTATAGGAACAGGTCATGAGTGACGCGTGCTTGACGTCCCCAACCACAGCCCCCGGACACTCATCTGATGCCACAGCGGTCACTTCAACCTCGCCCTGCACCCTTGTGGGGGTGGTGACTTCAAAGGCCATTTTCCTCTCAGAAGGGCACAGAGCGTAGCCGGAACGCAGTAGGCCCACTCAGGGCCGCCTTCCGCCGTTCTCCCATGATCCAACTGTGTAATTTCTGGTCAGCGGCTCCGGGTTTAAAATAACTTGTAAACGTTCAGTTTCTACACAACATTATCATCCACCAAGAATTTAAAAATCACATTCTCTGCTCAGCTGTTAATGCTGGGATCCATATTTACTTTTATAAGCTCTTCCCTTTTTTTTATTTTTTTTGTTTTGGTTTGGGTTTTTGGCTCACGAATTCTATTTCTGTGTGTCTATAAGAAATGTAAGAGTGGAATGTTAATAAATTCCAGTTTAGTTCTGTAATGTCATGAATTTAAAAATTTAAAAGTGGATTGCTTCATATTTGAAAAAACTTGGAACTCCTATCTTAAAAAAGTGGGGGGTTGGGGGGGGTCGGGCCTGACTGATGTGGCTCAGCGGGTTGGACGTCGTCCTGTAAACCAAAAGGTCACGGGTTCAGTCCGCAGGCACGGCACATGCCGGGGTTATGGAACAGGTTCCCAGGGGCCTGCAAGAAGCAACCGATAGATGTTTCTCTCCCTCTCTTTCTCCCTCCTTCCCCCTCTCTCTAAAAATAAATAAATAAAATCTTTTTTTTTTTTTTTTAAGGACATTTTCATTTTCTCTCTGGACCTCCGCAGTTCACGGCCAGGAACCCCATGACATCTGGGCTGCCCCTCCTTGGCCTTCTGAGCTCTTCTTCCCCTGTTTATGGTCAGACCACCCGTCACCCAGCAATCGACATCACCCGCAACGAGAGCACCGATGCTTGAGGCCCAGGGATGCTTCCGTGGTGCGGGCCCACCCTGCATCCGCGATCCTGAATTTGGAGTCTGGGTACCCAGGGCCACCCCTGAGCCTGGGCAAGAAAGCATGTTGTGAGGCTAGTGGGTCGGGCCTCCTCTCCGTCCCACTCCAGGGGCGACGGGCCAGCCGTGCGGAGCGGGCACCCCTTGCCCACTCTTGGCACACCCGCCTTGCCGCCCATCCCTCTGGAGAAACCTTTGCGCTGGCCGCCCCCACCGTCCAGAGCACTGTTCCCCCAGGCGCCCACTCACACGGTTCACTTCTCGCTATTTCGCTCTCTGCTCAAGGCCACATCTGGAGGCCTCCTACAGTCACCGGTCCCTCTATCACTGTCCCTTGGGTTAGACGGGAGGGAGTTCTCCATTTTTTAAACCAGTATTGCTGAGATATAATCGACATTCAGTGAAGCATAGATACTTAAAAGGCACAACTTGGGGAGCACCTCTCTATTGTTGACTAGAGGGGGTGCTGCCTGATGCATGAACTGTTCAACAAAATTAGACCTTCAAATTTGAAAAATTAAATAAAAACCAGAAGGTACAATCTGGTAAGTTTGGACGTATGTCCACCCCCATGAAACTGTCACCCCCATCAAGGCAGTGACTGTGCATCCGTGACCCTCAGGGGTCTCCTCCTGTCCCCTTTTGCCCCTCCTTTCTGTCCACCGGCAAGCATTGACCTGTGCCTGTCACCGTAGATCCGATCGCATCTTCGAGAGCTTTAGGTAAAGGGAGTCACGCCGTGTGCTCCTTCCCCATCTGACCCCTGCCCCCAGCTCGCTTCTTCTGAGACTCATCTACGTGGTGAGATTCGACTACGCCGTATGGCCGTAGTTCCTTCCTTCCTACTGCCGAGCAGTATTCTATGCGTGAACGCATAATGCGATTCGTTTATCTGTTCACCTCCTGATGCGCGTCTGAGTCGTTTCCGGTTTGGGGCTGTAGTGAGTAACGCTGCTACAAGCATTCACGGACACGGCTCAGGTGAGCTGACGCTTCCTTTCCTCTTGGGCAAGTCGCCTGGGAGGGACGTGCTGGCTGATGTGTTACTTAACTTTGATTCACTTCTTTTTCTTTAATCCTCACCCAAGGATAAGATTTATCGATCTTTTCCAGAAAGAGAGAGACGTCGATCAGTTGCCTCCCACGTGCGCCTTGACCGGGGGTTGAACCCACAACCTTTAGGTGTACAGGACAATGCTCCAGCCATCTGAGCCACCTGGCCGGGGCAACTTTGATTACGTTTTTAAGAAGCTACAATCCACTTTCTGAAACGGTCGTACCATTGCCCGTTCCCATCAGCAGAGGTTGAAAGGTCCAGTCCTCCACGTCCTGATTAGTTATCTTAGCCAGTTATTCTAACAGATGTGTAGTAGTAGCTCATTGTGGTTTCGGTTGCATTTAATTTGCATTTAATGACTAATGATGTGGAGTTTATCTTAATGTTTTGTCATTCGTATCACTTTTGTGGTGAGAGGCCTGCTCCTTTACGTTATTTTATGCACGGTAATTATCAACATAATGTACATGCCCGGGTATTGTCTTCCCACCGGCCACCCATCAGCACACTAAACTGCAGGCCCCACGGGGTCTGGGGCAGGAGGTGTTGTCCCCTGTGTCCCCAACACCCGCAACACTGCCTGACGCTCGATGGGCAGACGCACAGTAAACACCTGACAGGGTGAATGAATGAGTCTGAGTTCGAGCCCCGGCTCCCTCCGAGTCTGTGTGGCCTTCAGCAAGCTTCCCAGTTCTCTGGCCCCAGGCCTCCTGGAAAATGGGACGGGCTGTTGCACTCGAAATCCTGAGGACACCCCCCCCACACCCAGCTCTGACATGGGTTGGGTTTGCGGCACGTGCCCTCACTCTGCCCCCAACCTTGGTGGACCGGGCCACAGCTCCCCAGGTGTCCTTTCACTGTGTGGACAGGAGAGGGGGTGGCACTTCTCCTGGGCCTGGTCCCTGGACCCCACTGCCCACTCTGCAGCCCCTGGCCAGGGCCGTCAGCCGGCCCTGAGCCCCAGGCCCGCTGCCACAGACTGGGGAGCCAGCACGCTGCCCCTGGGTTGCTACAGACCAGGCGGCTCCGTGCTCCAGCCTGACTCGCCCCCCGTCCCTCCTCTGCCTTGCATGCGCCCTCAGAGCCCCCAGAACTGAAGAGTCGCCCCTCCGCTACTAGCCATGGGGGTCTTTCATTTCACCTGGTAAACCCAGTGCTGGGCCAATAGGTTGGAGCTTAAGGGAGAAAGGAAAGGAAGAAGGTCTTTATATCAGTAATAAGACCTGGACCTCCAACCCCTGGGCTCCAGCCCTTTCATTTTCACCCTAATGTGTGATTTCGGGAGGTCCCTTCGATGGCCTGGCCTCAGTTTCCCCATCAGTGCACCGAGGAGGGGGGCACAATGTTCCAGGCCCTGTCCGGTGACCTACCAGGGCAGCCCCATCACAGCAGGCGTTGGAATCACAGAGGCCACAAGATGCAGCCTTTGCTCAGCTGGGGACAGAGAGGACAGAGACCAGCCCCCAGGTCAGGGCCCAGGCTCAGTCTGGCTGGAGAAAAGAGGCCAGGGAGGTGGCTCTTCAAGGAATGCCCAGGAAGCTAGGCGCCCACGGCCCAGTCTGGGTGCTGAGAGAGGATGGGGCCCGCTCCAGCTCCTGGGAGCAGAGAAGGAGGATGGCTTCTTTGTCCCTTACTGCCCTGAGCCAAGGAAACAAGCAAAGGCCCTGGGCAGGGAGGCCACGTGGAACAGACGGGGGTCTGCAGTTGGCACCTGGGGACTAAAGAGGGTTCCAGCGGCCTGTGGAACCACTCCTGTGGCTGGGGGCTGGGGTGCTCTGGAAGGGGCGAGAAGGGAGGAGGGAGCAGAGACTCGAGGCTGGCAGGGAGTGGCAAGGGGTGGGAGACCGGGAGAGAGACAGGAAGCCCTGGAATCCCGGGGCTGTGACAGAAGGGAAGCAGAGGTGGGGAGGGGCGGGGGAGGCGAAACAAAGGGAAGGAGACGGTGGGGCCTCCACCAAGAGAGGGGCGAGGCCATTTGGGAATGGCAGACTGAGCGGCGAGGTCCCCGGAGGAGGGGAGGACAGAGCGGTCAGCAGGGAGGAGGGCAGATGTGTGTCCACCGCGGCATACAGGGAAAGCAGGTGTACAGGACCCCAGGGATGGAGACAGGGCCACCCCCCAACAGGCCTCCCGCACCGAGCCATCATCCTCATCTGGGAATGTGGAGCCTTAATGAACTGCACAAATATTTTAAATAACTGTGCTCGAAGCATCAAAATATTGGAGCCATTGTTGTCACACTGTGGCTTAGTTGCTATGGAGGAACTCAGCCCTGGCAGCCTCCGATGGGAGACAGGAAATGAGCCCCAAATGGGCTGGTTCGGGGCTGGCAGCAGGGAGGGGTTTCTCTGCCCAGAGCCCAGAACTAGGGAGGCTGGAGCCAGGCAGCACCCCACCACCCAACTGTGCTTCCCCAAAATCCCCTGAACTGGGTATTCTCCACTTCTCGAGGCACAGAGCTAATAGGGAAACTGAGGCCCGGAGAAGGTGAGAAGACTTGCCCAAGGCCGCAAGCAAGTCAGTGGCATGGATCAGCCCGTGTCCCACGCGTGCTGCTCTGGGCCCGGGTGTCTCCCCAGTACAGTCTGTTTCTCTTTCGAGACCCCATTTTGCCAGGTATTTCAAAGCCAGCCCTGTCTCAGAAGGAAGTTAACCTCCCAAATACGGTGACTTCTCGGAGTGGGACCAAGCCAGTCAAGTGAGAGCTGGGGGCCCCCCTGGGTCACAGAGGGTGCCCTTGTTCTTCTCACCCACTCCCACACAGCCCGGAGGAGCCCAGCTGTGGGGGTCCCCTCTCCTGAATTCCACACAGGCTCCGCCTCCCGCGGGTCCCCACACCCGCCCGGCGCCTGCCCCCGTCGGAGCCTTCGCTGGGGCTGCTCGCTCTGCCTGAGATGCCCGCCTCATCCGGTGCCCTCACGTCCAGTTTTTACAACGCTTCTTGTCCTCCTGTTGCCGCTTAAAGAGTGCCCCTGGCTCAGTCCCGTGTGCCGGCCATGACTCAGCCGTGGGGCGCAGAGCTGCCCTCCTGTCCCCATCCCCTCTCACTGAGCAGCTGCAACGGTCTTTCTAACTGGTCCCCGCCTCCTTCCAGCTCCCCTCCCATCCCTGGGCTCATCTTTTCAGCCGCCTACTGGGTGCCAGGCAGCCCCGTTTCTCCTCCTCACCCCGCCACGCCGCCTCCTTCAGTTCCTGGGATGCCCCCACCTTTCCCGCTTCAGCGCCATCATACCTGTGTCCTGTCTAGAAGGCTCTTTCTCCCACTCCTCACCTAGCCAACTCCTTCCCTCCATTCTGCCAAGACCACAGGACGTTAACGACGCCCCCACCCCCCACCCCCAACCGCATGAAGGTGCCCCCGGACTCACTCTTTGCATGAACGGCTGGGACTCGTTACTCAGGGGCATTATTCACCATTTGTGACTGTATTTCTCTTCGGGTAACTGTTTCATGTTTCCCTCTCCCACTAGACTATAAGCTTGATGAGGGCGGGGAGGACGGTTCACTGCGGTACCGTGGGTGCCTTGCAGAGCTCCTGGAGCATACCGGGCCCTCAGCACCCATCTCACAGAGCGCAGGGGTGAGGGCTGAGTCCCAGCCCTCGGGGGGCCACAGGCTGAGGAAGTGTGAAGTGTGGAACTGCGGTGTCTGAGCGGGGAGCAGTACTAACCCCCAATGGGGATTCTTCCTTAGGGACTCTTTCTTAGGGCTTCCAGAAAGATCAGCCAGCCAACGATGGGAGCACGGGGTTCACTCACCTCTAGCATCAAAGAATTCATCATCCGAGCTCTCCACTGAGTCACTGAGGACATTTCGAAGGTGCCAGGGGGCACCGCCGCCCGGGGTAGGGCCACCTGCCAAAGGGAACACATCTGTTAACCAAGCCTGAGACCGTGCCCAGGTCTGGAGGAGGAAAACCGAGACGGCCCCTGGACCAAGGGCCAGGCGGTGTCCTGTATGTCCCTGTCCTCTCCCTCCTGGTGCTCAGTCCCTCGCACAGCCCTCCCACAGCTACGGTTTCATTTCAGCCCCCGTACCTTTCCGAGATAGCTCAGCGGGGCAGCAGAAGTCTTCTCCCTTACGGAGCAAGAGTCTGGAGGGACAGGTGGGAGGGACATCTGGGGCTCGGGAGAATTGTTCCAAGTCCCTCGGAACTGTTGGGAGCCGAGTTGGCAGAGCCAGTGGAATTACAATAGATAACCAAAGCTATTAATCACTAATTAGTTCCCAAATTGGGGAATTAATGGGTATTTAAATGGCATATTTGTGAGACACCAGCAGGTCTTCCAAAAGCACACCTTTTCCAAAGCAGCTGATGTGGCCAACTGCGTCCTGCTGGGAGACCGGGATTCTAAGCCCACTCAGCTTCCGCCCCCCTCACCCCCTACCCCGCCGCACCCCTGACAAGGAGCCTGAGAGTGGGCAGGTCTGCTTCCCCCCCGAGCTTCCGTTTTCACACCTGCAAACAGGGATCAGGGTCCTTCTGCACTGGCCTCACTGGCCTGTCGTGAAGAGACGAAGGAGTGCAGGCCGCGCAAACCCCCGGCAGGGGCGGAAAACACTGCGCAGACGCCCAAGAGGCTCAGGAAGTCTCCTGAGGGGCCGGGGACGAGCTCGGGCGGGCTAAAGGCCACACGCAGTCTGGAGTGTCAGGAAAGGTGGGCACCGTGATCTCAGAACAGCCAGGGAGAGGCCCAGGAGCTCAGTGACCTTGAGGTGGGCCCCTGCCCTACGCCTCCCCGCATTTTCTGTGTCCGCCTGGCGGTCCCCGGAGGGATGGGGCCAAGAAGGGTTTCTGGCAGCAAGTGAATTAATAAAACTGATCTGAGGAGTGAATACACGCTGCGAGTTGCCTCACAGGTGTCGTCCGTCCTAACTGAGCCCTGCGGGGTGGGTGTCATAAACCCCCATCTTACAGCTGAGGCTTTACCAAGCCTCGCGAACGGGAAGTCTGTCGCTCGAGATCATAAAGCCAGTCGGCGATGAGGCGGGGTCTGAGCCCAGATCCACCTGACTCCAGGGTCTGTGCTCGGGACCACCATGCCGGGTGCTCTGTATCCCTGCTCAGGACGGGGGTCCCGGGGTTCCTGCAGTCTCACGGCCGAACCAGACCAAGCCTCCCCGCTGCTGCTGGCCAGCTGGGCAAGGGGCCGGAGGCCTGCCCCTGGCTCTTCTCGGGGAATCTAGCCCTGGGAGGCAGCTGCCCCGGTTCTAGAGCCACCCGCCCACCAGGTCTGCAGATTAGTGTCTGAGTATCGTTGCATCTGTGTGAAAACTGAGATGTGTGTCCACATTCCTTAGCGAGAGGGAGCCCCCCCAACCCACCATGCCGCCTTCCAAAGCCCCTCGCTGAGACACAGGCATGCACATGTTCCCAGGTACTTTCTCCCTCATCCCCGCTCCCTTATACACACACACACACACACACACACACACACGCAAATCAGACCCCGGCCATGGGTAAAAATTTAGCAGAAAAGTGAGAACATGGGCTTTGGAGCCACACAAACCTGGGTTGAAAGCTGCCACATACTAGCCTACGACCCGAAGGAAATTAACCTCTCTGAGCCTTGCTTTTCTTGCCTGTCAAGTGGGTATCATAATTCTCACCTCACTGTCAGGAGGTTTAAGTGCGCGGCGCTGCCTGGAGGAGGTTGCGGCCTCAGGTCAAGGTTCCGGCAGGACTCTGGAGGCCACCTGCGCCCAGTGGGGCTTCCGGGCAGCCTCCAGGGGCCCTCCCACGGCTACAGCTCCTGCCGTATCTTCGGAGGCCCCATTACAGCCTCTAGCAGACTGTCTTTCTGTCCCACCTTCTCTGCCACACTTTCTTAAAACTCGAAGTCAGGATCAAAGAGGAAAAGGACCATCTCAACCTTGCCCAGTAGGCCACAGAGAAACAAACGACACTGCCCAGCCCACGGTGCCCCGGTCCCCCAGGGAGCACCAAGCCAGAGCCACCCCTCTCTCTCCTGGCCCATCACCCCACCGCCCGCAGGTCCGGTGTGGCCTCCTGGACTTGGTCACAAGCCTGGGTCTCCCGGTAATGGGCGCAGCGGGAGGTCCTGGCTCGGGCCTTCCACCACACAAGCCCACCTTCCCCACCTCAGCCCTGGTGCCCAGGCACACAGGAATGGTAGACAGGTGGACAGGAGCCCGCTGTGGGCGCTGTGCCCTGCGCCGGGACCCCCAGCGGTCCCAGCCTGGGGGCCAGAGCCCCGCCAGAAGGAAGCCACCAGCCCGTCCACAGAAGTCCAGTCTGAGGGGGACACTGTCACAGCGAGAAAGGCCCTGGCACAGCCGAGCGGGGGATGCAGGGATTGGCTGGCCCTTCCTGGGCCAGACCTTGAGCCAGATGGTGTGAGAGGAAGGAGTTGGGGACAGCGCTGAACTGGATCAATCCCTGCCCCTGGGGTGCCAGCCTTGGGGCCGAGTCCTGTGCCGCCCCTGCACAGAGCACAGGGCAGACGAGAAGCACGCAGCCTGGCCCCTGGGCTCAAAGGCTCACGTGCCCTGCACCCCACAGGCGTAGAGGGCACCTCCCTGAGGCAGAGGCCCTTCCAGCAGGGGAAGGCGGGGGCGGGCAGAAAGCCTTCCGGTGGGGGGGCCAGCTGAGCCTCAAAGGAAGGGCGACCAGGGCTGGCCAGGCTGGGGCAGGGTGGAAGAGAGGACAGACACAGGTGAAGGCAATCAGGCCTCTTCCCGGAGAAGCTGGATCTAGAACTCTCTCCTCAAGAGTAAGAAGTCTGGCTCATCAGCGCGAGAGGGAACATGGGTATCTGCTGTGACAGCCGCAGCCCTGGGCGGCCGGGTTGGAGCAGCGTGAGCCGCAGGGGAGGACCAGGGCTGAGAGGGCGAGGGCCCCGGGCTGCTTGCCCACAGGCTCATCCAGGCCGGCCCCACGGTTCCGCTCTCCGTCTCTGTCACGCACAGCCTCACACACTCAGCCACACGTACACACAGCCTTGCACACACACGGCTGCACACGGCCTCCCCCCAACACAGCCCCACGGCGCACTTTCAGATCCCACCTCACTGCTTCTCAGGTCTGACCTGGCGTCCCAGGGGCCCGCACGCCGGACGTGGAACGCGAGCTGTGTGGAGTCCGCGTGAGGCTCCCGCAGGCAGGGCGACCCGAAGCCCTCCTCCTCCCCGCCCCTCTCCGCAAGAGCCCGGCCTGCCTGCTCTCTCACGGGGACCACTGTCCCACTCCCTGCACCTTGGGGCTAGTTCGAATCCCAGCCCTGCCTCTTTGCAACTGATGATCGTAGTAAACGTCACTCCCCACCGCTCTGCGCCTCAGCGTCCTCCTCTGTAAACGGGGAGTGATAATAGTCCTCACATAGTGCTGCCGTGAGGATTAAATGAATGAATGTTTGAAAAAGGTCCGGCGTGATGCCTGGCACTCAGTGCTGTAAGAGGGTTTGTTAAATAACACAAGCTATCACGAGACCCACAGGCCTTTCTCTGGTCCTGTCCTATTGGAAACTCCCAGGGGCGAGCCCCTTTCCTCCGCAGGCCCCGGGGGTGGTAGCCCAGAGGGCAAAACTGGCACTGCCCTCCTCTCCCTGAGGCGGGGGGTGCCTGTCCCCCACGGTTAACAGGCTGCTCCTGGCGTGCGGCCCGTCCTTCTCTCCTCTCTGCCAGCCTAGCTTCCCGGGGCTGTGTCCTGCGTGCCCCCCAGACCTGGAGCTGTGTCCCAAAACATCCTTTGCCTGCGCTCACCAGGGCACCTACCCCCAGACAGGGTCCAGGCCTGCCCGCCCGAGCGGGCCACACGCTCCCCCAAGGCCGGGAGGCACCTGGGGGGGCCCCCCTCCAGGTCCACAGCCGCGCCTGGTCCAGGGGTGGGCGCCGAGAAAGCTCTCATTAGGCTCCGCACGGCCCAGCACGGGGCAGGTCTCGGGAGGGCCTCGTCAGGGAAGTGTCCCACAGAATGGGTCCTCAGACCCCCTCTCTGGGTCAGGATGAGTGTGGGAACCAGACTGACCCGGGCCGACCAGCCCGCGCTCAGACTTCAAGGGGCTGTGGGGCCAACCCAGGGAGGGAGGAGAGGACAGGAGATGCTGCTTCCAGAAAAAGGCATTATTGAAGGAAACCAGTGCTGGTTGGGGGTTGGTTGCTATAGAAACACGTCCTAACTATCTCCCAAACTGTTGTATGCGCCACTGATGAGCGTGTGCGCGAGGCTGTTTCAGCGGACATGCCAGCAGTCCCAGAAGGGCCTGTCTGCTGGGGCTCCCAGCACCTGGAGCCCGGATCCGGAAGGACTTGAAAGGAATGCAGTTTCTGAGGCAACCAGACAGCTCCATCAGCCCAGGGCTGACCTCAGGGATGGAGGCTGCGGCCCCAGGCTACGGATTGTCCTGAGGTTAGCCACCGCCCCAGCCTCGAGCTTGCCACAGATCAAGTCACAGTCGCGATCACCCAGCAAGCTGAGACCCAGCTGCAGACCAGGTGACAGCCCCAATCTCAAACCGAGCTAGGAAGCGCATCACACACCAAGCCACAGACCGAGCCTTTACCCAGTCACGGCCCCAGCCACAGATCCGGCAACCCGCCAAGCAATGACTCCGGCCACCAGCTTCGGCCTGGCCCCGGCCACACGCAGCAGTAGGAGCCATCAACAGGCCGTATCCCATAACTTTGAGGATGTTTTCAGGGCTAACACTGAATTCTGCACAGCGTTTTCCGCCCCTGCTGGGGGTTTGCACGGCCTGCACTCCTTCGTCTCTTCACGACAGGCCAGTGAGGCCAGTGCAGAAGGGCCCTGATCCCTGTTTGCAGGTGTGAAAACAGAAGCTCGGAGGGGAAGCAGACCTGCCCACTCTCAGGCTCCTTGTCAGGGGTGCGGTGGGGTGGGGGGTGAGGGGGGCGGAAGCTGAGTGGGCTTAGAATCCCGGTCTCCCAGCAGGACGCAGTTGGCCACATCAGCTGCTTTGGAAAAGGTGTGCTTTTGGAAGACCTGCTGGTGTCTCACAAATATGCCATTTAAATACCCATTAATTCCCCAATTTGGGAACTAATTAGTGATTAATAGCTTTGGCTATCTATTGTAATTCCATTGGCTCTGCCAACTCGGCTCCCAACAGTCCCGAGGGACTTGGAACAAGTCTCCCGGGCCCCAGATGTCCCTCCCACCTGTCCCTCCAGGCTCTTGCTCCGTAAGGAAGAAACTTTCTCCTCCCTCTGAAAGGAGCTCCCATAGCATCTGCCACTAATGGCTCTGCCACCTGCAGGCTCCTCGGAAGGGCATCTGGGAGCACAGGGAGCCCCAAAGTGGGGGTGGAGGGCCCCCTCAGCATCCACAGGAAGGTACTCCTTCCCATGATTCCAGGGCCCCCGTGGGAAGTGGAGACCGGAGGCTAGGGACCCAGGTACCCGAGAGGGGGGCCCAGTCGGGGTCACGGTTTGGAGGAAGAATGCTGAGGGCACTTTCAGAGACCCCCTGCCTCAGTGATTGGGCCAGCTCTCCGGCAAGCCAGCAGCAGGAGAGCAGCCCCTCCCCCAGCAAGGTCTTCGATGACTCCCCGTGGACTGGTCCTACCACCTGCCACTCCAGGCTGCTAGGAAGCAAAGATGGGACCCAGGATGCCCTCTGTCCACAGGCTCCGCCTTTGGTGCCAAACCCCAGCACCGAGAATCACAGCTGGGACGCAGCGCAACGCTCCCAGATCACACTATACATGACGGAAACAAACAGGCAGCAAGGGGTAAACACTACCACCTCCCCCAACACTGGGCAGCAATGGGAAAGCTGAAAATAGCCTCTTTTTTACCACTAGGGATGATTCCAGGGTTGCTCAGCTGGGACCAGCCTCCAGGGAGGCAGGGGCGGGAAGTGGGGGTGGGGAAAGGAGAAGGAAGCCACGGGCTAGCGGAGGCCCAAGGGAGTTCTGATCGGGAGGGCAGACCGCCGAGCCCTTCTGCAGCCGTCCAGAGAAGTCAGAGGTGTGCGAGCGGTGGGTGGCCCCAGCCGCTCCCACCCTTTGCAAGGCAGACTCCCAGAACAGCTGCAGCCCCTGAGAGCTCAGGCCTGTAGCCTGCTCTCCTAGGTCTCTCCCCAGGAGAGGAGGTCAGGAGCGCAGGGCGTGATGTGCTCAGCAAACACCGAGAGCCAAGCAAACAAGGCTTCGGCAGCAGACGGCTCAGAAGAGGCCTCTCCATCCACCAGAGCTCAGCGCCCCTCCCAGACCAAGCCCAATGGGTTTCTATTTTTGCTCTCAACCCTTGTTCGGCATCCCCAGCTAACAGTTGACTACTTCCCTTCCCTCCAGAATAACAGGTCATCTGGGAAGGAGAACCACCTCCTCACTGGCCTCCCCTGCCCCGAGTCTGCAGATAAACGGGCTGACCCTCCCGGAAGAAGATAAGACCCCCCGACACCCTCACCCCAGGCAGCTTCCCTTGGCAGAGCCTCAGCTCCGAGCTCGCCTGCCCACCAGCCCTTGAGAGGAGCCTCACTGAGGCGCTTGGAGAGAACAGCCTGACACCCAGGAACTTCCCTGGCAGCCCGGGCCGTACACAGTGGCCTCACTCCGCTCCGCCACAAAAGCTGCCCCCGGTATCCTCAATTCACCCCACAGACAGGCCACAGCTCAAGCCCCTCCATGCCACCCCCGGTCTTGAACCAAGCCCTACGGTGGCCACACAGGCTCTCAGCCTGGCCCCATTCCCAAGCGGACCTTGCAAATACAGCCCCGGAGGGAGCCTGCAGGAAGCAGGGTGGGGCCCCATTGCGAGGACCCAGCTCCCCCGCCCCAGAGCCACTGACAGGCAGGAGGGTCCCCACCTGTCCTCCCTTTCCACACATGACCTCCGTGGGGGCCGGCAGCCACACAGCGGTGCAGGCCTTCTCAAGCAGCCGTGGGGCCCTGGAGGTGGCATTCACCTCCGGAGTGACTCACGAAGGCTCCCATGCCTTTGTGAAAGGGGGTGCAATTTAGCATTTTCTTTCTTCTTAGAGGACAAGAATTTCAAAAGCGAGAGTGTAGAGCAATTCCACAGGGTGGGTGGGGAGCTCAGATCTCATTTGATTTCCAAATTCATTGGTTATGCATTCTCTCCTGCCCCCTCCTCCCCACAGCCTGTCCCCTGGGGGCTCTGGCCACCCCCTTCCACAGGGCTCCCGGTGAGAGATCTGGTGACAATCTGGGGCTGGAGACCCCCAGGAGGCGGGCGCTGTCTGTGTCCCAGTCCTCGGCGCCCAGAGTGTTCCCTCATCCCTGCCACCCTTCTGGGCGGGGCCTCGTGGGGTAAGAGATGGGAGGAAGTGAGATCCCTCAAGACACAGTAAAGCCGGTGGGGAGGGGAGCCAAAAAAGAAGGAACGAGGGCAGAGCCGGAGCTGACTTAGAGCTCACTCTGACCCCCCTCTCTCCCCCTTCCCTTCCCCTTTTCCAGATGAGCAAACTGAGGCCCAGAGGGGCAGCTCGAGGTCATCCCCGTTACACAGCCCAACTCTTGGAAATGCCGCCTGCAGGGGTAGACGGGCCTAGGCACTGATTCCAGCTCTGCCCTCCACTTTCCGTGTGATCCCGAACCCAGACCCTTAACCTTCCTGGGCCTCGGCTCTCTCACCCGTAAAATGGACCAGCGTCGGCCCTACCCCAAAGAGCTGAGGTCGCTCCATTGGACAGGAAAGCATGGTGAGGGATACTACCGAAATTTAAAAAAAAAAAAAAAAAAAAGAGCTAGATTGTTCTCAGGATGCTAATCCCTGCCCTGGTCCTCCCTCTCACAAGCCTGGAATCCCAGAGAGTTCCCAGGAGGGTCCCGCCAGGAAGTCCCTAGCCCTCAGAGCCTCGCTGGTCTCTGGGAGTTCACACCCTCTGTCCTGGAAGGCACCAGAGCCCGGAGAGGAAGGCTTTGCCTTTCTCCCGCCCTGTATGGCGAATTGGAAGACCTCCAAGCCTCTTTCAGCCACGAACTGTCTACTGAGGTAAATGACACCTTCTGGCCAATGCGACACAGACACAGCCCCAACAAGGGGCACGGGGGGGCGTGTCTAGCTATGTCCTCACTCTCTGGCGTCCCACCACTGGACTCCCAAACGCCAGCCAGACCACTGGGCCCCCGGCCGGGACTGGATTCGGGGCTCAGGGTCACATGCTTGAGGTGGGGCTTCTGCAGGAGCCTGGCTGTCTTAGACTCATGGAGCCGCACCGCAGCCAGGGCTAACAGGCAGCAAAGGGTCTCAGGCCGGGGCCTGCCGGGTCTGCTGTGACAGGAAACTCGGCCAAGGAACGAGAGACCTGCCTGAGCCTTAGCACTTCCAGGACGGCGGGGATGTCCAGAAACCTTCCTGGAGGCGGAGTTTCAGGAAGGGCTTGAGCGGGCACAGGGGCATGTGATCGGGCCCCAGTCTTTCCCCTGGGCACCTCAGAAGGTGAACCTGCAACCTCCTTACAGAACATGACGGCTTTCCCAAGACGCGTCCCCAAGCAACCCCGATGCCCTGGGCCTGGGGGTTCCTCCAGAGTCCTGCCTCAAATCCCCAGGCGCCTTCCCAAAGTGCCGAGAACCCCAGGGCTGGTCCCTTTCCCTAGCTTCCAAACACCCCCTCCTCTTAAGAGATCAGGCCACTGTCCCCTACTCTGGAAGCCAAGGAGCAGGGGGGCCCAGGGGAGGTCTGGCTTTCGGTGGCGGGGAGACCGAGGCTGACTCAGCCGAGCAAGGTCCGACGGGCTCTGGGAAGGCAGATGACAGGCCCAGCTCTGCCGCCACCTTCTGCTGTGGCCTTGGGTACATACCTCCCCTCCCCAGGCCTTGGCGGTCCCCTAATGACGAGGGCTTTGCAAGTGGGTGTCTGGGAGCATCCCCCGGCTCTGTCCCTGTAGGATCAGTATTTTATTGATCCAAATTACTGGGTTTGATAGGCTCCAGCCTGCTGGCTCCTCCCCTCAGAACAGAGGCCAACACCTGGGAGCAAATAAACTGGTTCCTCCAGCCTCGCAGCTCCTGGCAGAGCCTCAGCCCAGCCTCTCCAGATGGTTCTGCCCCGGCCTGAGAGGCTCCAAGACCCTCTTAAGCTCTCCCTCTATTCCTCCCTGGCTGGGGGGCTCCCACTTACGCTGCCCTGCAGCTGGCAGGCACCCCTGCCCACCTGCTGGGGTGTAGAGGTGGGGCCCCAGGGGCGTGGAGAGGAAGGGAGGGGCTGGGCGGCTGGCAGGAACCAGGACAAACCTTTCCTGGCCTGGCAAAGCCTCTCCTCTCCACCCTCCCAGAAAAGCCTTCGCATAGCAAAGGGACCTGTGGAAACACCCAGACCTTCCCATGTTGCTTCCGTCTTTGCTGCCCTGCAGAATTCCTTTCTACCCTCTGCACCCCTCGAGGAACCCGCCCTCTCTGCCAGACGGGTTTCTGCACCCCTGGGCGCTTCCTGCCCACCCACCTCATTCCTCGCGGGCAGCAGTGCGGAGGGACTATTCCGACTCCCTCGCCTCTGTCCAAGCCCCACCTGGGAGCCTGCCCCGCCCCACCTTCCTGTCTAAACCCTATTAGTAGTCTTTGAGGCCCCGTTCCTAGGGAAATCCAGCCTGCTCCATTTCAAGCCACCACTGGCCTCCCGTCGTCCGCACTGCACCGAGGCCTACCCGGGAGCAGTTCAGCTTGCAGATTACCGTGTCAGGAGGGACCTCCTAGATCTTTCCCCACCCAGGCCCCCACACCCCGACAGCCAGCTGCCTTGCATCCCAGGGGCAGGCCCTCCCTCCTGCTCTGTCCACCGGAGCGAGGGCTCTCCTTCCCCGCCTTTCCTCTCAAGGCTGACCGTGGGCCCCATAAAGATTCTGGTCTGTGTGACGGAAATCTCCCCAGAGGTCGCGGACTGGCGGTGGCCATTTGGGACCCACCCTGCACAACTTAGCCAACACTTTCTGGGACCTGACTACACACCCCCTGGTACCTGGGATCTCCGGGCAACGTGAAGT
This sequence comes from Mormoops blainvillei, assembly GCA_004026545.1. Taxonomy (NCBI): domain Eukaryota; kingdom Metazoa; phylum Chordata; class Mammalia; order Chiroptera; family Mormoopidae; genus Mormoops; species Mormoops blainvillei. Next base: position 12,535 of record PVJD01012021.1, on the reverse strand, counting down.
GCCCTCGCTGCCTCTCCTCGGCTCCTGGTGGCTCGGGGGCGAGCCTGAGGACGCCGTCCGCTCGGCTACAGTGGGATGACCCTGCAGTCATGCACTACGGTGGCCCTGGGGCCCAAACCCTCGTTTCTTCCTTCAGCAGGCAAGGCCCTTGCTAGTTTTTAGAGGGAACACCCCCCAAACCGTGAAGTGGACCCCTGTCCCACAGGCCAGGCCCTCAGCATCCCTTTGTCCCCAGAGTGAAGGCCCGATCGTCTCTGACCGTCGGTCTGTCCATGCGAGGTAGATGGTCCTGAATGGCCATCCTTCTCTGTGTTACATCCCCTCCTTGGGCCTCAGTTTCTCTAGCTGCAAAGAGAGGGACTTGGGCTCCCATCTCCAAGGACCCCCTCTGTTCTAACGCTCACCAACCTATCCTCCAGAGACTCGGCGGGGGGATGGGGGGGAGATGTGACTCCCATACACACATGACGGCATGCTGGCTTCAAAGCCGTAGCTTCAGGAGCCGAAAGAAGAGGGACGTTAGCAAAATGCAAAGTAGTCGGGAAGAGCTGAGAAAAGGAGTAATCCAATTTTGCTGGGGTCAATCCCTAGGGCTCCTTGGGGTGGCAGCTGAGTGTGGGAGAGAAGAGCCAGGACAGTTCCATCCGCAGAGCGGGGGAGTCCGGGCTGCCCCCCGGGAAAGGGCCAAGTGGGAAATCACAGTTCGAAAGACAAACTGTTTGATGCTCAAAGCAGGGCGGCTTTTTCACCTGTCACTGGGACAAATTCCCACAGACCCTCAGCCGAGAGACCAAAGGACCCACCGGCCAAGGCAGGGGGACAAGCCAGCACCCCCACTCCCCGGGAGGGGTGACCTGTCGGGGCGGTGATGGAGAAAGCCCACCATTAGAGCCCAGAGAGCCCAACAGAGCTGGCTCTGCCCGACCCTCCGGGCCACCTTCGGGGAGCTATTTCTCTTGAGTGTTTGTGTCCAGATGTTTTAAAAGGGGCGAGTAACGTTTCCTATTTCCCAGGATCCTCGTGCACATCGCCTGGTGCACAGCACAAGCAGCAAGTATTCACAGCCATCGTCACGGCAGTGCCCTGGCAGGCGATCTGTGCCCGGGGTGGGCACGCACACACATGCCCACAAAGAGCAGGGGTGGTAGGCACAGCCCGTCTTGTGCCCTTTGGGAGGAGTGGAGGTGGGCAAGGACCCAGCTCAGCAGGGGAAGGAGGGAGAGATTCTTTTCCAGCCTCAGTGGTGTCATGTCACTGTGCCTCCCCCAGGAGGGGAGAAGGGAGGGAAGTGAGAAAGGGGTGTTTAGATGGGTTCTGGTCCCTGCTGTGTCTCACACAACCAGCCCCGCCCAGGAGGAGCCTCAGGGACAGAATGGAAATATATTCTCGGGCCCCTAAATCATGTACCCTGGCCGTACACCGGGGGGGTCAGAGCCCAGTTCGGCACCCGGGGCAGCGTTCGTGGGGTGGCAGCGGATTCACACACAGCCCGGTGGCATTCACGCCCAGTGTGTGTACACGTGAATTCACACTCATCCCATCACTTTCATCACTTATGGGTAGAGTGGTGGGTGGGGTTTGTGCCAAGCCGATGCCTAGTCCCAGGGGATGGCACAGCACCTGCCAACGTCACATGTTGGGTGTGCGCTCATGGCAGATTTATTTACATGTGCCAGCCTCACAAGCCAGCCCTGCCGAGGCCAGGCTTCCTGTCCCCGCTCTATGGTCAGCCCTCCGGGCGTTCCTCAGCCAGCGCCTCCCAAGGCGCCAGCGGGCCCACAGTGTGCGAACCAGGGCAGAGTCTGGGCCACATCCTGGTCCCTAGTGCCCAGCTCAGGACCTGGCACAGAGCAGGTGTTGGTGAATGAACGTCTGACTGAATGAATGAGCGGATGACTAACGCCCACTTCCTCACACCACAGGCTACACCGCCTGAGTCTGAGAGAGGGCAGCGCCCACGGGACCCCAGAAGAGGTCGCACCTGCGGACCTCGGCACCCGAGGCTCTGCCTCTCGGGGTCCGGGTGGGGGGAGGGGGCGGGACAGTCACTAGCGGGTGCGGCGTGGAGGACCCCCCTTGCCAAGAAGAAATCTCGGTCGCCTGACTGACCTGGGGGCGAGGGATTGCTGCGTCCTGGATAGAGCAAGTGGCAGGACCGGGAGGCGCGTCCTGGTTAGGGGGCGTGGGATGCAGCGGCAGCCGCGGGACAGCCCCTTCGGTCCGCCTGCCGGGGTCTGCCCGGGGCCTCCGGAGGGTGGCCAGAGCTCCCACAGGCTGACCGACCAGGGGCGCCGCAGCCCTGGCCCTTTCCAGCGGGGCCATGGCTGGCGAGGGGGACGCGGTGTCCCACGAGGTGACTGTGGGCACGGGAAGGACGCGGGGCGCGCGGAACCCCCTCTGCACGCGCCGGGGGTCTGGCCCGAACGCCGCCCACCGCAGCCCTCCCGGAACCTCCGCCCACCTGCGCGAGGGGCTCACCTGGGCCGGCAGCCCCTCCTGGAGCGGCGCGGGTCCCTCCCCGCGAGCCACCGGCCCTGCCCGCCCGGCGCCCGCCCGCCCGCCCTCACCTGCACGGCCCGCCTTGGCCATGTCCCGGGCGGCGGGCTCCGGCTGAGCTGCCCCGCTCCTCGCGGCTCCCGGGCTCGGCCCCGGCTCCGAGCCGCCTCCGGCCCGAGTGGACTCCAAGCGCCGCGCCCCGCGCCCCCACCCCGCGCGCTCGCCAGCCGCCACCGCAGCCGCCGCCTCACCGCTCCCTCCCGCTCCCTTAAAGGCGCCGAGCGACGGCCGCGCCGGCCCCCCCGCCGCCGGGGAGGGACTGACGGAGGAAGGCGCCCAGCCCGCCCCCGCGGGCCCGCACCCCGCCCGGGCCACGGCCGCCGCTCCAGCCAGCTCCGCTCCGGCCCGCGCGGCCACCGCAGCGCGCGGGCGCGACGGCGACCGAGACCCAGCCGGGCGCAGAGACGAGCGAGACCGCGCGAGAGACACGAGACACTGCGGTCCAGACCGAGATGGGGACAGGAGCTGGGAGCTGGGGGCGCAGAGACCCTGAGACACAGCGCTAGAGATACCCACCCTGGGGCCGAACCACCCGCGGGAGAGAAATTCAGAGATAACAGTTCAGAGGAGACTAGAAACACAGAGCCTGGCACCGGGAGAGTGGCCGAGCCAGCAAAGACGAGGAAAGGGGGAGGAAGAAGGGACACGGGGAGGTTCCCACGAAGCCAAGAGGGAGGCGTCTCCGAAGATCAGAGACAAGAGATGGGCCCCTTCATCAGCCACTCCCCCAGAACTCTGGATCGTTTCTAGGGGCCGACCTACCCTCAGAGGGGAAGAGATTGCTGTGCCCTTAACTCTCAAGGAACACGTACAAGGCATGCAAATCCTCCTGGGACTGCAGCGGGGAGCAGAGTTTGGGGATGCCAGGAGCCTAGCTGTGGGCAGTGCCCCCTCCAGCCCCCCAAACCTGGGATGCAGATGTTTTGGCAAACGTTCCTGGGGAGGCTGGGGTGATTTGGGTGGTGGCTTCTGCAGCCAGGGAGCCACAGCCCAGCCCCAGCAGGGGGCAACAGATGGCCAGCTGTCCTGGTGGTGCATGGGTGCTAGCCAGATGGAGGCCCCAGGGGAGAGCAGTCCTCTCCCTAGTCAGGGCCAGGCCAGGTCTGGGGGCCCAACAGATACCCCACCAGCCTCTGGCAGCTCCCAACATCCCCCAAGTCAGAAAAGGGGGAGAGGGTAGCTGCTCCACAAATGGCTTTTCCACCCCTACCAAGCCCTCCCCAGAAGGGATGCTTCCCGCTGAAGAACTGGTAAGGGGTGAAGCCCGGTTACAACCTGCAGCCAGTCACTCCAGTCCCCCTGTCCCCGCTCAGCGTTCCAGGGCAAAGTTCCATCAGTTCATTTCATCCTTGGGCTAGCCGCGGTCCTGATTCCAGGGTCCGTCCGCCCCTCTGAGGAAACGGGGACAAAAAGGAGCCTCGGTGGGCACTTAGCCCAGCACCGGCCCCCCGCCCCGGGCTCTGGGTCCACCCACAGGACTCCCCCCAAGTGGCCCGTCAGCTCCTGGCCGATTACGTCCAAGCACAGGGAGCTCAGTACCGCAAGCAAGAGTCCTTCCATCTTTGGATGGTGCTGACTCCGAGAGCGTTTTCCCTCATCTGAGCTGAATTCTGTATCTGTTATGACCCACCTATGAGTCCTTCTTATGCCTCACCCAACAGATCCAAGGCTCCCCAGGGCCCTGTCCCAAATCCCTAGTGTGGCTTCATTAACCACCCTGGTGTGCCAGAGACGGTGCTGGTTTTAACACTGAAAGTCCCACATCCCAGGAAACCCTTCAGCCCCAAGAACTCCAGACGGCAGTGCCGACTCCCACAGGCAGGATCTCAGGAGCTCCGAGGTCCTGAGGCCGGAGCTGTTCTCCGGTGGGTGCCATTGGCCACCACCTGGGAGCGCAGTAATGGATCCCGGCAGCCTTTCCCAGGGCTGGGGAGAGAGGCGGGACAGGAAGAGCACTTCGCGTTCGTTGGACAGGCAGGGTGCGCAGGGCTGTCCACACATCATGCCATTTAGCCCTCAGATCTCTCTGAGGGCTACTGTGTCATCCCCAGTTTACACAGGAGGAAACGGAGGCTGAGAAAGTCCGGTGCTCGTGGACTTGCAGGATTAGATGTTAAGCCTGTGCTCCGTCCTGCCCCCACCCTGCAGGTGGGACTCAGAGGCCTGACCGCCTGGATAATGTCCAGGTTTGGCCACCTGGCCTGTGGGGGTGAGTGGCCACAGGGAAGCAATATGCCAGCTTCACAGGGACACACCTGGGTCTGAGCCCCGCCCCGGGCCCTTTTGCTCACAGGACCCGCGGTCTGACCCGAGCTCCGCTATTTCCTGGCACCTCTGTATGTGTGTGTGTGTGTGTGTCACATGTACGCACGCCTACACACGCAGGCAATCACCCCTGCTCAGGGAAGGAGAGCCCTGCGGTGGGCACTGAGACCCCGCCCCGCCGCTCAGTCCGGTCACCACAAGCCCTTGGGAGAGGGTGGGGCGAGCAGTTAAGGGGAGATGCCGAGTTGATGGGAATCACAGGAATCGTCTAGCCAGGCCCCCTCTCCACACCCTCATTTCTCAGATGGGAAGACAGTGGGCAAAGGGTGGAGGGGACTTGCCACGTGACAACGACCTTCCAGGCTCGAGTCACGGCTTCCCCTCCGGAAACCACCGCAACCCTAGCCCCGTTTGCAACGCAGGCCCCTCGCGAGGATCCAGAGTCTGACGGGGACCCTGGGGCCCTGGCGCCGCCGAGGCAGCTCCTGAATGTGCTGGCTGTGACCAGCTGCCAAGGAAGCGCGGCCCTGCCTTCAGACAGAGCAAACACATCGGGACTCAAGGCCATTAGACTAACCGGTGGGTGTTAACTCCCTGCGTCAGCAGAATCGCCCTTAATTGAAGAAAAGAATAACTAGCAGTTTAGAGATGCTGAGCTCGGTTGCCTGCAGGAGAGAGAAGCAGGGGGCCGGCAGGTGTCTCTTGGGCCTCCCAGCTCTGTGACGGAAGTGACAGTGTCAGGGTTCCAGACAGAACACTGTCCCTGGGACCGGTAGCCCCAGGCCCTTCTCTCCGACCACAGTCTGCTCTGTCTCTGCTTCCAGACCAGACCGGCCAGCTGCTCCCAGGCCCAGGCCAGCATTACCACCCAGAGGACTGGAAAAAAAAAAAATGCGCAGAGGCCAGCACTGCCTATTACCTGGGAGAGTGTGCGCACAGATGTGGGCAGATGGGAGAGCTGCAGGCAGGTAGCAGGAGCTGGCTAGGACGACGCCTCAACACGACAGACCCGAGGCCGGGAAGTCGATCCCGGACAGATGGTATCCAAGCATTTGGGAAGGTAAGTGACAGTCTTTAGGAGCCGACGTGGTCCCTTGGAAAGGCAGTCATGCCGGGCTGTGCTCGCGGTCTTCGTGGACACATGGCGACTGGTGGAATTAGGAATCGCCCTGCCCTGCTGGGCCTGGCATAGCTGCTTCCCAGCTCTCTGAGAGCGACTTTCGAAACAGCGTGGGAGTCAGGAGCAGGGCCATGGGCTGTGCAAGGGACTTATCCCTGTCCCCCGCTGATGGAAGGGGGCCTGGGGCCGGACTGGGGCCCCCAACTCCCGCACTTCAGCAAAAGTTGCTACCACAGAGAAGTCCCACTGCCTCTGCCAGTGTCACATGGTCGTCCCTCCCCAGAGCCATTGGAGATGCCCTCCCTCCCTGCAGTGTCTCCTGGCCTGGCGCTCTACCCTCCCGGGTCCCCTCTTCACCGGTTCCCACACGTTAAAGCCCCTTGGTTGTTGTCTACTACCAGGGGCTCACCTCCAATCAGAAAAGCAGCCCCAGAAACAGACGCTCTTCTTTGGAGTCTTCCAGAATAGCCCCGAGAGTGACTGGTGTGTTCTCGCCACTGTCTTACTGCGCCGGGCTGCCCCCGGTTCTGCCCACCAGCCAGGACACCGGGTGGAACGGGCCCTTCCTTCCACGGGCACTGCGTTTCTTCTCTTCCTGGCTAGTGTCTGTAGCTAATCTAGTCTGCGCTTCAACCTTCAACCCCAAGAAGGGCTAGGACCCTGCCTGTCTTCATCCCCTTTGGCGAAAGCCCCTTCCCAGCGTTACCACGGCCCCACTCGCGCTCACAGCAGAGGCAATAAAGGGGGCGCTCATTTGTGGTCTCCTGCAGAGGCAGGGAGCCTTCCTGAAGATCAGCGAATGACCCCTAAGGAGAATCTCAGGCCCCCAGCCAAGACGGACCCCCACCCAACCAACCGAGCCGGCGCAGAGACTGTGTTCCCACTCTATGCCACAAGGGTGGGCTGTGGAATCCAAGCAGCGCTCAGCTCACACGCGTGTGTCCTCAGTGTTTTCCAGAGCTATTTAGGACGCCTTGCAGAACCTGCTGAACGGGTCTCATCAGACTTTTACTCGAGTGCCCTGAGGCCCGAGCCGGAACTTCACAGTCATCGATTGACATTTTACTCAGAGCTTCTCTGTCTTGCCCGTGGCATTTGGGGGAGAGGGTCTGGAGGGGCTGCGGGGTAGGATTTTCAAGTAGAAGGGTGGTTGGGTGGAGGCAAAGTGGCGTAGCAGCTGCTCTAGGGAGGGGAGCCGCAAGGAAGAGCTGGTTAAAGAGGGAGGCTGTGCAGTTTCTCGTGCTGTGTAACGGGAGAGTGGGCCGGCCGGCCCCCTCCGCGCCCACGGACGCCGGCTGCAAGGACTCACCTCCTCCTCCAGCGTCAGCTCTTGCGGTAGGAGCTGTGTTTCGTGTTTGATGTCGAGACTGTTGAGATTGGCCCCGAGCAAGTTCAGCCGTCTTCGAGTTATACTTAGACCAAACACAAGTTAGAAACTAGGTGAAAATCTGATGCTCTGCAGCAAAAGTAGCCCGTGCCATCTGTAACACCCGGCCAGCACCAGGTGCCAGGAGGGAGCGCACGTGAAGGCAACCGTGCAGAGTCGGCCTCGCCACCTCCCCCTCCCGGCCCGCCACGCAACGCTGTTTATTTATGGCAGATGCCAGAACTCAGAAAAGCAAACACAGTTGTAGATGATAAGGCATTAAAGCAGCAACAGATCAGCAGGGAAGATCGCCCGTGGCCCCTGATTCCGAATGTGACAGTGTCTATCGCCAAGGGCAGGAAATCATGTTCAGATTATGTCATAGAGGGTGGCTCTGTCTGCGCCTAGTACACAGTCTATACCTGTTACGGTTCTTGCACACCTTGCCTCAGGTACAGCCCCCACCCCACCCTCACCCCCACCAAGCTCCTCTCGCTCAGCCAGGGTCCTTGTTGTAGATACCAGCGAGCTTCCGGCTCCGGCCATGCCCGCTGCGTACCGTGGAAACACAGGACAGCAGTGTTGGAAGGTCCTGAGGATCCTCTAGACCTCGGTCCTGTTTATTTATTTTGTTTTCAGCAGAGGTGCCTGTCATAGGTGTTACTGTCCTGTTCCTCAGCCCCTGGCACCTCCCGCAAAGTCATTTAGGGCGGTAACCCCTCATCTTTTTTTCTAGTCCCCTCCGAATGGCCCCTTCGGCTTCACGGCTCCTTTTGCTACTACAAAATGCCGCTGCGACAGACATTCCCGGTGCTTCCTGTATTCCCGCGGGAGCGACTTGCCGGGGCTCACGTGCGGCGTTGGATCACGGAGCTGTCGGAAGTATGCCTTTCCCTAAATACCGGATGGCCGAATTGCTGTTGACAGAGCTCGTTCTGTCCATACCCTGAGTGACTGCGGTAAGACCGATGCCCAAGCAGGGCAGTGACTGTGCCCTAGTTCAAAACCTGAGTGTTCTGACTTCCAACCAGGAGTCCGCTCGCTCAGAACATTCCATCGCTTTTCCTGGGGCTCCCGGCAGTCTCCCACGGAGTCGGCCCTGCGGCTGCGGCTGCGGCCTTGTCGATCCAGAACCTCGGCCTGCGATACACATTTTCTCTCTCCCTGGTGCCGAGTACGATGGTACCCCCCACAGCCCTTCCCAGGAGGCAGCAGAGCGCAGAGGAGGTGGGAAGTCTGAGCCGAAGTCAGCGTGGAAAGCCCTCCTGTACAGCCACAGGGATGAGCCTTGGCAGTCCCCGAGGCCCACGCGTGAGGAGAGCTCAGCTACAGCTCCCCCCGCCCCGCCCCGCCCCCCACCTCTGCTCAGCTCTGCGCAGTGTATTAGTGTTGGTTCCCCAGCGAGGACCCCAAGCCGCTCGGGGCCCCAGGTGGCTGCTGAACAAATGCCAAGACAGAGTCACCGTGGCGAGGGAACCCCTAAGGAAGCGTTGTTCTATCCATCCTCCTGCCTCCAGACGTTGCTAAAGCCTTGACAAGAGAGGCAGCTGGGAAGCTCTTCCTCGTGTCGGCTCGAGCCTCTCCTACAGCAATAACAACACAACAAAAATAACAACAATAATAGATATTCGCTATGCATCCGGAAGTGCTTTCAGTGCTTTTTCACCTGTTACCTCATTTAATACTTACAGCAACATAACGAGGGAGGCGTTATTCTGACCATTCCGATTTCACAGATGAGGAAACTGAGGGTCAGAGTGGCCAGGGATCCTTCTTTAGGTCACACAGTCAATAAGGGTGGAACAGGTGTGCCGACCCAAGTCTTCCGATGCGCGGGACGCCTCCTTAACTAACGGAGGGAAGAAGACAAGAAAAATACGACCAAAACAAGACACGGGAGACCCAGAATCTGAGGCTCTATCGTTAACTCCAGGTGCAGCCTCAAACAACCCCCCACCTGCCCCGACTTGCACCGCCTTGCCTACACAACACCTGCAAGTTTGCCCAAAGCTTCCGCAGCCTGGCTACAGCCTCAGGTTCCCAAAGCTCCCTGCAAGCTGTCCTGGCGGGTAGAGAGCTGAGTCAGCGGGGTTCCCCAGGGCACCGATGCTGGGCCTTGGCCCCAGGAGAGGCCTCCTGGGGCTATCAATGCCCCCCTTCCCCCGAGGCCGCCCATACAACACCCCCAGGCAGCTCTCCTCCACTGCACCCGCTTTCTGTTCGTCCTGGGAATTTCAATGCTTCTGGTCAGAATAACTAAAAGGCTGGATTTTACAAGGGTTTTGAAAGTGAATTGACTCCACTTATTAAAGATATACTAGATTATTCATTGAGTATAAGGACACTCTGGGGACTCCAGGCACCGCAGCCTTTCACGAAGAGAGGAACATCCCTTTCTGAGTGGCTCCCCGTAAACTACGGTGGGAGACATTTCACCAGGCAGGGACCAATTAAATTACCAGCTGATCACAGCCTGTCAAGAAAACATCCTGGCCCAGAAGGGCTGCAGGTGAATAAAGAGACAGCTGTAGAAATCCCCTCTGGTTGTGTTACGTAAATCCATTTCCAAAGGCAGGAAGGCCACGGGTTTAAGGACAATGTTCCTGGGAAGCCTTGACCTCAGCCCTGAAGTGGGTGAGAAAGGGAGGGGCGGGCACACCGGGCAGCGCTGGGAACGTGGCAGCGAGGGTGCTGGGCAGGGGCGCACACTGCCCTTCGTTTTCAGATTCAGGGTCCCTGGGGAGTGCCTCCTGAGCGGGTGGGCGCTCCCTTATGCCAACGACGAAGTTCAGTTATTAGCAGCATATATAGATTCGGGGCCTGTCGGGGTGGCAGGACCCAGCTCCAGTTCAGTGGGCCCAGCACCTCGCTGTACATACAGGGAAGTGGGGCCCCGGGCACTGGAATCTAAAACAGGGTGTTGGCGGCACGGCATGAGCAGGATGGGGATCTCCAGGCTCCCAGCTTAGGGTTCTCTCCTCATACCCTCCCGTGGAGGGTGCTGGAAAGGCCCCCCCGGTTTGTTTCTCCTTGTCCCCTCCGCCCCTCGCCGCCCTGAGAAGCAGCGCGTGTGGCTGCGGCCCGGGCGGCGTCGGCTCGCAGAAGGGAAACGAAGTTCAGATGGTAAGGATGCTTCCTGTTGTGATGGGCACAGGCCTGGGCTCTCTGAAGCGAAAAGGGAATTTAGCGGCAGGCGATCGGGGGTCTCGGAGACTCCAAGGGGGCTGCAAGGACAGATGTGCAGAGCAGACAGGAGCTGAGGCGGCTCCGGAAGGCCGAGAGCCGTGAAGCACAGCGGCCCCCCTGTAGCAAATGACTGACCTGATGGCCACTCTTCCAACCACGACACCCCCATCACGGAGTGGGTCTGAGGGGAGCCTCATCTTCGCACCGCTCACTGCAGCCAGGCCCGACAGGCCACGCCTGGGGCACGTGGGCAGGCCACTGCTTCCGGGAGCAGGATGGGGCCTCGGAGGATCGTGCCGCAGGACGTGCACTCCTGCTTCTACAGGGTTATACTCTCAGGGCACTTCTGAGGGCCGGACAATTTTCATGACAGGCTGCCCCATGGAGCTGCAGATCACTTAGATCTGGGAGCTCTGTCGCCTACCAGCCCCTGCAACCCCCCTTCCCCCTAAAGCTCACCCCTAAACCCTTGCTAAAGTTTAGGGTTCCAGAAACCCCCAGGGAAGTGCCGCTATCTGGTGTTCAGGGATGGGTGAACAAGGTACTTCTTAGTGTGTCTGTGATGGGCGCTCCTCGGTGCACGGGGGCCGGGGCATCCGCCCCAGGTCGCTTCTGGGAATGGGCTAGACCGACAGCCTGCTGCCCGAGGTGGCTTTTCAGCTGGGACTGCCGCAGGCTGTGCGGTTTTCGCCGTTTCCACATTACGGCGTTTCCTATTTGGGGAGATGGGCACAACTAAACTTTTCAGAGCTCAAATTATGTTTCCAGCTATTGAAAGTAAAATGTAACCAAAGCCTTCCTGGCCCACGATACAGTGGACCCCAACTTGGGCGGGCGCATTTCTGCTCTCCTCCCCGACAGCAAGATATTAGCAATCCTTGGGGCGAGGGAAATAAGACTTTTTCCATACATCAAATGGCTGCCTGGCCTTAAAAAAAAAAAGGAGAAGCAGCGGTGATGGCGTCGATGAGCCCCAGACTGGGCAGGAGACGCCCCAGGGTCTAGACCCACTTCGGCTTCTGATTTCCTGTGTGACCCCTCCCCACTCGGGGCTGTCATTCTCGTCCGTGGGCAAAGGGGTAACAGCTCCTCCGCTTAGTGCTCAGAGTAGGAGCCCTAAGAGTAAGGGTCCTTTGCGGCGGGGACGCTACCGTGAGCATTGGTGGCCCCAGGGAGCGCGCCAAGGGCTGGGCCGCAGGACCGCGGGCCGGGGCTGCTTCACCCGGCGTCCCCGCTGGGCCTGGAATTGCGAGGTTTCTGCAGCGGGTGCGAAGCTGCAGGTGTGTGCACGTGCAGATGTGAGTGTGTTGTGTCTGTCCATACACATGCGTGTGTGTGGCCTGTGTGCATGTACATGTGTGTACATGTGTGTACCCGTGTGTGTGTGTGTGTTTCCCAAGAAAAGGATCCACGGCCTTTTTTCAGATTCCCAAAGAGACCCTGACCCTTCAAAACAGCAAGAACTGCTATGCTAGTCCCTCCCTCGGTGTGGACGGGGAACAGGCCCCCCGAGTGAGCGTGGGGAGTCTGGGGCTTGTCGGTGTCTAAAGCTGCGAACGATTATCTGAGCTAATTAAACGCCTTGGCAGAGCTGAGCCTGCATCCCTGTCCCCTCCCACAGGCAGGTGGCCTTCTGTCACACACGCCACAGGTCACGGGGCTGCAGCTGAGCTCTCCATGGGTCTTGGGGCCCCCGCACGGAACGAGGGACTGTTTGTCAGGCCGGGCTCCATGCAGAGGTCAGGACACCAGCACCAGCCCTGGCAGCAGGGCTGTGGCCCCAGCCCCCTCCGATTTCCCTCCTGAAGACCCCACCGCTCGGTGGGCCGCACAGCTGCTTCTAACGTGCCCGAGATTACTTTTTGACGTTCAAGTGAGTGCTGGCTGGAGAGCCGCCTACGCAGCTGACGAAGGCTGCCGGCTTCCCATTGGAGGGCCCGTAGGAGATTCTGCAGGTCTGCGAAGGTTGCCAAGACTCCTCCGTCACACTGAGCTGATATAAAATCCATTACCAAGAGCTAATAAAGGCACGGAGGCCAGGC
>PVJD01012020.1:0-42388 GCA_004026545.1 Mormoops blainvillei | reverse complement strand
CTTGCCGGGCCTGTCAGAGATGAGACCCAACCCTGACCCATGAGAGACTCTGGGTCCCACTTCCAAACAGGAATGAGAAGTCAGATCGACCACCTCAAGCCCAATCAGAATATCTCCAATCGTTGCCTTCTTTTCCGTCAATCTTTTTAGACTCTGCATTGTTTCAGTACCGTGGCCCAAAGAGGATGGAGTGGGGATCGGGTCAGGAAATGCCACCATCTAAAATCGCAGCCCCACAGACCTACCGTCCTATGGAGAGACTGGCTGTCTTCGGGCAGGGTGATTCGAAGAGAGCTGCAGTGAGCCTGGAGGGCCTCCCCAGACGTGTTGCTAAGATGCTTACTTAATGCGGGGGGTCTGAGATAAATAGTCATCACTGAACCGATGCCTCATGAATGATGGAGACGAGTAGTGGCTCTGCTTGGGATCGTAACAAAATAAAGACGAAGAATGAGTGGAAGGGTTACTGTTTGTCTCTGGCCCTGTCCAGAGGGGTGGGCCTCGTGAGTGGCTCCTGGGGTCTTTAGGCCCGCTTGGTGGGTGCCGCTCGTTAGGGCAGTGGCTCATTAGAGCCCAGTAACATTAACCGTTAAGGACCTTCCCATGTCCTGCTCTGTGACCTTGCCTTAAGTTAGTAATTTCATTTTTTGAAAAATACTTTCTACTTTCGAAAAAAATTTATTCAGCAGCTGTCAGCCAGCCTCATGAGTTTGATTAGCCTGCATCAGTCATCCAGAACTTCCACGAACTCAAAAAATTGAGCTCCTGAACCCTAAGATCCGAAGACCTTGGTGATCTTGTTAAGGTGTCTGCCAGTAAGCTCCTACCTCGCTTGAATTTAGCCAAAGAAAAGCCCTTGCAGCTAAAGAGAGGCACAGTGAGAATCGCTTACCAACTAAAAGGGCCGGTATCCCAGGGGCCTTCTTTTCTCTAAATCAGTTAGCAAGTTTGGTGGGAGAATTTCTAGCCAGGTAAGAGGGAGGTGACCCTAGCAACATGGCACCGACATACGTGGCAGGTGGAGCTCTCAGAGTCCTTCAGGTCATGCAAAGATGAACTTGAACTTCAACATAGATTAGACAGAGCTGTTCACCTCTACAGTCAGGATTGATTCTGAGGAATAGGGGTGTGGGGGAGCTAGAGATGAAGTCCTACCAGATTTTTCTCAATACGAAAAGCTTGAAGGGTAGAGTCAGATTTGGTGTCTAGGATGAGAGAAACACACGGTATGAATTTCCCCAGGCCAGATCCTCAGCAGAGATCCTTGGCTCTGTCCCCAAGAGAAGAATCCTAGCTAAAACCCCAATGGCTTGTTTAGTAGCAAATATGAATAATGTACAAATTAAACCACCTGCTCCTGTTCAATTAATTTAGGTTATACTGGGACCGGGGTGGAGTGGCTTATGGTTAGATAACACAATCATGCAAACTAACACACGCCCAACCTCCGGGCACATCCTCGCTGCCCGCAGCAGCACCCCCCCCCCCCCAGGAAATCAGACAGCAGACCTGAAAGGAAGCAGTAATCTCTGTTTTATCTGTTCTGACAGTTTTCAGCTACTTTCCAAAGGAGTCTTTTGGGGAGACTACTCAGTGCCTTTTTTTTTTTAGCCCAGTGATGCAGGAAGCAGGAAATAAAATGTGGGAAAAAATAACTTAACAATTTGTGCCTTGGGCCAGTGTCCCTCTGGTGAGCAGGTGATGTTATTTTCGTGTGTCCCTCATTTCCACTTGGGACCCTGGGACCTAATTGTTGGAGATGAGAGTTGTTCTCCATCAGGTGGGTTGTTTAAGGTTGCCAAGAAGAGACTTATGCAGACCTCCTCAGGTGACGGGGACTTCCTTCCAGGACACAGAGGAAAGGGAAAGAAGAGAACACCTTTTCCTCCTCACTCACAGACACTTGGGTTCTCAGCTCGGTTGGGACCCGAGCCTAGAGACCCTGACTCACACATCCAGCATTTGTAGCCACCAAGAGAAATATCTTACTGGGTCTGCCTGTCACCATCCAATACGGGGTACCTCTCGTGGGCCGAGCCTATGCCAAGTCACCGCAGTGGTGGCTGGTCACCCTCACGACCAGCCTGCATTGGTCTGGGGCACCAATCCTGGGTATCATCAGTTATGTCCCCAGTAGCTTGATGGGTCCACTAAACAAAAGTACGAAGTTGGGGACATAGAAGGTTATGCTTTAGAAAAAACACTCTTCAGAAGGGGGCTGAGGACATGGCAGGGTCTTTACAACACCACAGACCCAGCCCCAGAATACCTCTGTGATTTTCCCCAGTGCTGGGAGGGCGGCCACTGTGAAAGACACGTTTTTGCCAACCCCAGCTGGCCTAGGCAGGCGGTAAAGGCTGCAGTGGTGCAGAGGAAGGCAGCTCGTGCCAGCTTTTCTCATCTTCGCCTCTTCGTTCCTACCTCTGGATCCCAGAAGCGCCCCCCACCCCCAACTCTAGACCACTTATCCCTGGCCTCACCTCCTTCATAAGGATGAGGTGGGTGGGATGAGGCAGGAGGGGACAGTTCACAGTGGGCAGGCCCTGGACTCTGCAGAGACGCTGTTGAGTCTCACCCTGTGTATCCCCCTGGGATCACCCATTTGTCTTTGCTACCATCTCATGTAGGAGAAGCACTGCTCTCAACCGCTGCCCTAAAAGGCAGAGGGGCAGCTTCCCACAGAAGCAACATTTGAATGCTCTTCTCTGAGGGGTCGGCTGTAGTTTGTGACATGTCATGGTGGAAGGTGCAGGGCACTTGGAGACATTGAGAGAGGTTGGTCGAAGTCCTGAGTTTAAATTTCAGCTCGGCTCCCTGTTGGTTAGCTGTGAAAGTTTTGGAAGCCACTTAACCTTTCTGATGCTGAGCTCCCCTATCTGTATAATGGAAGTGATAACTTCACGGTGTCTGATGGGCACCAAATGAAAAATTTGTCTATAAAAGCGTTTTGGAATTCTAAAATGCCATACAAGTGTTTTCTTTCAAACTGTTTCTTTAATGATATTGTTTTTGCTCAGTATGGCAGAAAGTATTTTTTTTAATGAAATATTGCAGTGCTGCCAGAAAACTAGGAAAAAAGATTCAGATTAAAATTGTTATTACAGTAGAGCACCCTTATGTGTGGGGGATGTGCTCTAAGACGCCTCCCCCCGGTCAATGCCTGGAGCTGTGGGTAGTACTCAACCCTGTGTGTACTATGTTTTATCCCATTCGCACATACCTATGATAAAGTTTAGCTTATAAATTAAGCACAGTATGAGATTAACAATAACTAATAATAAAATAGAACAATTATAACTGTATACTGTAATAAAAGTTATGTGAATGTGCCCTCTCTCCCTCTATCAGCAAACTAGCACAAATTTCTTTTTGCTTCTTGACAATTTCACAGATAAAGGACTCATTCTCACCACCAACTTTAGTGACTGCAGCATACAATTTTTTTTCTTTCCTTATGAAGTTGAGAATTTTCACCTTTTCACTTAAAGGAAGCACATTATGGCTTCTCTTTGACATCCGAATTCCCAGCATCACTCCTCTTGCACTTTGGGGCCAGGAAGTTAAATAACCGTTCCTCGAACACATGCCCCGTGATGCCGTGACAGTCGGTTTGATAACTGAGAACGGCTACTAGTGACTAAGGGCGTGTGACAGATACAATATGGCAACACAGGACAAAAGGATGATTCATGTCCTGGGGGGGATGGAGCAGAACGATGCAAGATTTCA
This sequence comes from Mormoops blainvillei, assembly GCA_004026545.1. NCBI lineage: Eukaryota > Metazoa > Chordata > Mammalia > Chiroptera > Mormoopidae > Mormoops > Mormoops blainvillei. Next base: position 38,659 of record PVJD01012020.1, on the reverse strand, counting down.
TCACACTACTTAGAATGGCATATAATTTAAAACTTGTGAATTGTTTATTTCTGAATTTTCCATTGAATGTTTTCAGACCGTGGTTGACTATGAGGAACTGAAACCTTGGAAAGCCAAACCAAAGATAAGGTGGGGAGAGGACTGTACAGATAAAAGCTATACTATATAGATAACCTACTGGATACTAGTAAGCCTAACTAGATAATTCAAACCTTCATTCAGTAGTCGACGACTGAGTAATTCCCCCAATAATTCTATCAAACAAAAAGCATTAGAACTTCACTTTGTTTTAAAGTTTGCATCACCTTCCCTATGAGTTTTTGCATGTTACATTGAACATATGGTAGGTAGCATGTAGCATTAATTAATTTTTGTTAAACACCTTGAAGAGCAAAGATTATGAACAGCTGCTAAATCTATGTGTTATGTATTGTACAACTCTACTCAATGTGCATAAACAAACACGCAGATCTAATTTAGAGCTGACATATAAAAATTGGTAATGGATGTCACAGCATTGTATTGGTGGAGGCAAAATGATTTTTTAAACACTGCTCTGAAATGTTCTGCCCTTTCTCATGGGTAATTTGTCTGTCACTTCCTGATGTTCCAGTTGCCCCACTGGCTCTGTGAGTGGCATCAAAGCCTGAATTTCCCTACAGACAAAGGCACAGAACAATAATCCTCTGTGCAAACAGCTGCTTTGTTATGCTTGAGGCAAAACTCAGTGATGGTGGGCAATGTACCCTCAGAAGCTCTCCAGCTTGATTGGAAGAAGCCTGGATGGCCTGGTTTGCTCTATGAAAAATATTCCGGTGGTTATATTCATTTATTAACAAAATACCACAGATGGAGTGGTTTGAACACCATAAGTGCGTTTTCTCACAGTTCTGGAGACCAGAAATCCAAGACCAAGGTGTCATCGTGGTTGGTTTCTTCTGAGACTTGCTTGCTGGCTTACAGTTGGCTGCCTTCTCTTCTAATGACACCAGTCATATTGGGTTAGGGTCCACCCTAATGGCCTCCCTTTATTTTAATTACCTCTTTAAAGACTCAACCTCCCAGTACAGCCACATTCTGAGATACTGAGGGTTAGGGCTTCAATGCAAGAATTCGGAGGGAGCACAGTTTCTCTCATAACAGTGTGGAAATTTGTTCCAGGTACAGGGCATACATTCATCTGATGAAAACCTTTTTTTTTCCCCTGTATTCCCAAGCACCAACTTTATCCTACAGCTTCTGTTTTTCATGCCCATTTCTTAATTTCCAAAACCAGCTCTGAATTTTTCCTGAGGCTGGTTCTGTTCTGATGGAAGAGAGTCTCTCTGACCTAATGAAAATAAAGAGGTCGCATACGGCCCCAACTGATACTGGTGAGAGAGGGCCTGGAAAGTAAGGACACTTGGGGTCGATGGGCAATGACTTCAGGCCAAACTAAACTCTCAGGCCCACGTAATAGCCACCAAGACCCTGGCCCTGACTCAGGCTGCTCAGCGACGTCTAACGGAGCTTCCTGGGATGGGGGAAATGTTCTGCGTCTCTGCTGTCCAGTACAGTAGCCACCGAGCACATGTGGCTCTTACGCCTTTGCAGTGCGGCTAGTGCATTGGAGGAACTGAATTTTTAATTTTAAGTAATCTAAATTTAATTAGCCACATGGGGATCATTGCTGCCATACGGGACAGGGCAGTTCTAGACTAAGGGTAAATTAGAGCAGCTCTGGCATTTGTGGGATCCACTAGGATTGGCGAACCCGCCTCCCCCCACCCCAACACGCACGGTCTCCATACCCTCTGCTATCAATTTGAATGGCCTTTGGAGGAAGAGGCTATTGCCAACGTTGGCTGCAGTATTCACTCCCTGCCACTAGCTTCCAGCTGGGGGTCCTATAAAAAACTAAGTTGGTTTATTGCTTTACATACAAGAGTCTCCAAGAGACCAGATGAGTATAGGTAGGAATGTTCCGTAGCCACAGTGGAAAAATTTCTTAGTAAGAAATATACCTCTCTGGATATATGAACCCGGCAGATGAGTTGGAAGCAATGTGGAGCCCATCGTAGCTTCCTTTGCAAACACTACTCTGAGAGCTGAAATGAGAAGTCGCCATCAGAACATAGCTCTGGTCAAAACAGGCAGCACCCCTAAAGCCTGTGGTTAGCAATATGCTATGCTGTAAGCGGTTACCATCTTTGGAAAACCAAGCACTTTTGTTCAATCTTATCATACCTCCGACTCTGCAGAGCTTAGGTAAGTACCAATTTGGAGTCCAACCCTTTTTATTTGTTATTTTACAGAGGTAAGCAGGGTGGGAGCTACCCAAGACAATGAAGGCAGCCATTACCCTTTGTATATAATTTCCCCAGTGATCCTCTGAGTAATAACAAAAATTATGTGAGGTACATGTAGTGTTACATTCCCCGGGGCTTAATATGGCTTCCAGTAAAATTGATTTTCTGAAATCTTGCAATATGCCTCATCAAACTAAATGAAACCCGCACTGGTTTTATAAGAAGTGATTGGATTCCATGTGATAAATTAACCCTCACCGTCACAGAGGTGCTGGATAATAGGTTGGTGTGTTTCAGCCTCCACAGCTGCCATCCAGGATTTCAGTTTTTCCCCAGGTCTTTATTTTAATTCCCCCCCAGGACTGGGAGGGGCTTCCACACAATGGAGAGCCTCTGTGAGCTTAGCAGATGCCGCTGAAAATCATTTCTCTCAAGATACCACCTACCTCCATCTCCACATGAGGGGAGCTTGCTGGTGGTAGAGACAGGGTCTGGCCGGACAGACAGCAAAGGTGCACATGGAATTCTGGGAATTGTGAGGGGTCAGAATTGGGCTTTGTCTGAAGGGAAGATCACTTTTGCTCCCCTGTGATCCTCCTCTCGGGAGGATCACTGGGTTGTGTTAAGAAGTGTTAGAGGTGCCCTGCTGACCTGCTTTTAAAACTATACACACACACACACACACACACACACACACACACGCACGCACGCACGCACGCACATGTATATATATATTTGTAACACTTCTTGGGTGGCTGAAAATAGCTTTGTATTTCTGAGAAAAAAACAACTGACTATCTGAAACTAAGGCTCCCCTCTGTAAAATAAACCCGTTTGATGAGCCTGGGTGACCCAAGGGGACACCTGCCTTTGGAAGGGAAAAAGCTGATTGGGTTTGATTTAATCCATCCCTAGGAGATAGGTTCCTAAGGAAAGGGCTTCAGAGAAATTACTCAGAGCAAATCCTAGGGGAGGAAATTGTTCTCTTCTGCGGGGGTAACCAAGATCCATTAGGCAGGGATACCTGTGTAACCATTTCCAGAAGACCATTGTTGTTCATGATAATACTGAAATCCAACTAACATTATGCACGAGTACCTGGGGGGAATCAGTAGAGCAAGATTGCTTGTCACGCAGAAAGACACCCTGGATGCAAGCACTGTATTGCTAAAACTCCAACTCTGCTTAGCGTGGTGGATTTGGCAGGAGTAGACAGACACTGTGAGGGGTGGAAATAGGGGTTTAAACAAACCAAGTGCCTGTTCCCCCCTTGAGATCCATGGAGCTCAGAGCAATATTCATTCATTCCTGGCCCCACGCCCTTCTCCCTTGTCCTAAGGTCCTGCTCAAGCTAGTAAGCAAAGAACTGACAGCTTCCCCCAAGCAGACTGTGAAGTGCCTTGTTTAGCTGGAGGGCAATCATTCCAGGGAGGACGACCAAAGAGGGAGAGAGAGACGTGGGATATGCGTGAGGCTTAGGGGATGGGGCTAAGAAAAAAGTGAGGGATGTTTTCTGTTTGGGAGGAACATGAAAGTTGATGTTTCTCAACCAGAGAGACTAAATTATTTATCCAGCAGAACAGACTCAAGGGGGCAGTGAATAAAGTTGCCTGTGAATACAGAGAAGTAAGTCTAAGAGCAATTAGGTATCACAGAGGAGAAGTTTGCAGTGTAAAAAAAAAATGCGTCCGTTTTTATTGTCGATGATTGAAATAGCCATGAAATATAGGCTTTGTTTGTAGAAATGGTTTTAGCTTTGTTACTCAAATTAACGTTTTCTTTATTAAAATGAAAACATCCTGGCATGCAGTCCTCCCTGCCTTGCTCCTTTCCTATTATCTTCCTTCTTATTTACTTATTGCTATAACATGGTGTCAAGGGTGCATAATAAATGCTCCGTTCTGCACTGCAAGGCTTCCTAAGGAGCAAACGGTAACAGTGGTCAGGTTCAGGTGCAAGGCTGTGCCCAGCTAGCTGGGCTGGCTCCCCAGGCTGCCGTGAGGGTCTCTCCCTTCCCCTAGCGTCTCCACATGGGCCAGTCTGCCCAACAAGCCCCTGGGCAGTGACTGGGTGCTGCTGGCCTTGTCTAACCCTGTCAAGACCCAGAACATGCCCCTTGGCTCCTGGGTGCGTTGTTAGGGTTCACACAAGTTCTAGGCTCGCTTCAATGCGTTCATCTTTCATTTTGCCCTTGAAATGGAGAAAATGGATGTGGCGAGCTGGGGTTAGCTGGAGTCGGCCATTTTTTATCTTTCTCTTCTGACCTCAGTATCCTAAGTATCCTGAGGTATATGATTATGTGTGTGTGTGTGTGCAAGAGAGAGAGAGAAACGCTATGACTAAATCAGGAAAAGAATAACCTGTCTGTGCTGTGACCTCTTTCTGTGTGTGAAGGGCACCTTCAAAGGGAGCCCCAGCCCGTTGATAACATGCTAAAATGATCATTTTTAATTAATTTCTACTTTCTTTATATTGCAGCAATTAATCCTGCTTCCTAACTTTCATCTCTATAAATAAAGGTATTTAACAGAATTGTAGGATATTTATATCCTCTGTACCTTCTGTTCTAGCATGCAGAAAAGCACATTATCCCAGGTAATGCCTGTGCTCCGACCTTACTGCAAAAGGTGCAAAAAGAAACAAGTTCCCTACTACGTATGTATCCTCTTGAGGGCTGACTCTGAAACTCCAAGGCATTGGTGGGCCCCGATCTGGCCGGTGGGATTGTGGGTTTGGTTCTCGTGCCTCAGGCTGAGCGTCTTTGAACGGCTGTGGTGGCCTCAGAGACACACTGAGGCTGGGCAGAGCTGGCCCCACAGTGGGACAAAGACCAAGGCGGAGCCTGCGGCAGCCGTGTGGCTGTGGGGAGAAGCCACCGCACCCTCAGATCTGCAACTGCCATCTTCCAAACTAAGTCGGTAGGGGAGACTTACCCAAGGAAGTAGTCAATACACACTTTGTCCTATCTCTGAACTTGAATGGGTTTGTTGACTGATTTTAAAAAGGACTTGGGCGGAGAAAGCTCCTTCAGGTTTCTGATCTGAACCATGTGGCCTATATTTCTCTGCTGGGGGTGTGATGTGACCAAAATGTGGGGGATGGGGAGAGGAGGGGGCTAGGAGTGGTGGCAGCATCAGAAGGTGGGCCACTGTCCTTGGTCCTGAACAGGAATGTCATCTCATATCGGAACATGGCCCGTCACATCTCATAACTTGGAGATGCTAATGTCTCCTGTTCAGCCTCTTCCAGAAATTCTGGGTTAGGTCAGAGAAGAAGCCATGGTGGCAGAGAATGAGGGAGGGTGTCAGAGATATAACTATGAGGTGGGAAAAATTTATTTTATTTATAATGATAAACAAATTTTTTTGGAGAGTAGTATTCAGTTTCTCTTTTTAAAAATCATCCTCAAGGGGAAAAAAATCAGCTTCTGCCCTGCTCTGAAGAAGTGTGGCTGTAGCTTAATCTTTAGAACGTGGCTCACATCGCATAACTCCTGGTTGATTTTGTGTAAAGTTGACAGTTACAAATAGCTTTTCCTTCGAGATGTGTGTGAGGGTGTCACATGCCGCTGTGCCCTCCTCCTGGGCTTCTTTGACCTGACACAGCGACCGTTGGGGTCGTCTCCGGGCTGAGGGTGCGCTTTGCCACCAGCACGGAAGTGCGCACCATCCACCATCAAGCTCTAGTGTACATTATGGAGCCGCCTAGCCCCCAGCCCTGTCCGCCTCCTCCCCTACAGGCACTCCGCTCTCTGCTGTGCCCCTGCGAGCTTTCCCTGCGAGTGCTCAGAGACATCGTTCATGTCACCGCAATTCAGCCCACCGTCTCTCGGCCTTGGAATGGGTTCAGTGCTGAGGAGAGAAACCAAGAATAGCATTTGGAAGTCTCATGCCAAGGCTGACAACGTGAATCGGTTTCTAAGGACTGTGCCTTTTCAGATGGAAACCAAACTCAAGATATTTTCAGTTCCTAGGCAGCCTGTCTCCACCTTGACTTTCCCATGCAAGGAGGTGTAAGAAGTCTATTTACAACTATTGTATAATGTAAAGGCAAATTATTTTGTTGCTATGTTTATTCCTGGTTAATTGAGAAAATTATTCCATTTAGCCAAGAGTGAAACCTCTGAGAATTTTCTTCTCGTTTCCCTGCATGTCTGGGGAAACAGGCAGCAGTAAACAATCATGCCTATTTTATTCCTAGTTAAATGAATTATCATGATAATAATTGCCAGTGAAAACATCTGGCTTTGGCGTGGCGCAGCACAGGTGCTCTCAGTGCAAGATTTGGTCTTAACCTTTGCCTGGCTTTCCAGCTCCTTGGACAGACCTCCAAGCTTTTATATTTGAATACAAGACCTTTGGAAGCTGGTGCTACTTCCAAATTTAGGTGAACTGTCCTTTAAGAAACAGTTTTTGTTGTTGTTGTTACACAGAATACATTTTTGTGTGTCTTCATTGCTTGTTTAAACCATTTGCAGGGAAACAGAGTTTTGTTCTTCACACCTGTTCACACTGCTTCTCCCACTGAGGCCACCTGAACTGATCGGTCCAGTTCCTGGGGAAGCCGTTGGGAGAGCAAGTTACCTCCCGGGGTGTGATGCTCTGAATCTTTAGAGGGAGGAATGATGCTCTTGTCGGAATGAAAGGTTGTTTAAAAGTTTGTGGTTCCTCAAATTACAGCAAACTTTAGTCATTCGAGGAAGCCTTTAAAGGCAAAGAGCAATGAAGGCCATGTATCTCAGAGTGGGGCCTGGGGACCACATCGTCAGAGCCACTTGGGGTCTCTGTTAAAATACAGATTCTGGGGTCACACCCTAAGTCTACTGAATCAGTATTTCTGGCATTTGTGTTTTTAACAACCCTCCCCCCGCCCCCGAATCCCTGGTAATTTTAAAGGCACAATGCAGTTGCAGAGCCACTGAGTAAGAGTATAGGAATGATTTCATCAGGCCTTAACCTCAGAGTTTTGGACCCGGTGTCTGGAAATCTGCCTATGAATTCTGGGCACTTAGATTTGCTTAGTGTAACTGCTGTCTTGCCACATGGTTGTGTTCCTGGCAGTGAAGCTGCAAGTGGCTGATGCATTCAATCTGCCCCGGGACCCACGGAGACAGAGGGGAACGAAAGTCAGGATGACCAACGCAGTGTGAGGCAAGCGGCGTTTGGGGGCCCGGGGTCAGGAGGCTTGGGTTCTGGACCTGGCTGCGTTGTCTCTCACGCGCAGCCTTGGCCACGACCGTGTTCTCTGTCTGGGCCTCCGTTTCCAAGTCTGTAAAGTGAAAAGATGGGAACAGGTCTGTGGTTTCATACTGTTTCCTTTAGAGTCCCAGGGTCCTGGGAAAATCAGGGGGCAAGAAAGAGGCGGAGCCAGCAAGGTCCGAGATCTGACATGCTCGCTTCAGCCCGAGAAGCTCAGCTTGTAAGCCTTTCATATATCACATTCTGCAAACATACTGCTTTTGAAAAGAGAGGTTTGCCGATTTAAAAAAACAATAAAGAAAACTATAAGACTGGATGTTCTATAGGATCCCTTCTAGGCCTATAGTTATAAGATAGTATTTACTGGGTTCTAATGGGTTATCTAGGGAAGAATATCGTCCTCTCTTTCAAACAGAGGATCTTTGAAAGAGTACACCAAGCATTTCACATCAGATCTATCTTATAAAATGTTAATTTAACATTTGCAATTAAAAAATAAGTCAAGGATATAGAAGTTCTACTTCTCCCCTAGGACATATAAACTTTAGAATGTTTCAATCAAAGAGATGTTTGGGCTTTTCCAACCCCAGAGATATTTTATGAATAGTTAAAGATAATAGATTAATTCGTAACAGTGCTAGGATTTTTCTCAAAGGAAAACAGCAGGGGCTGATGAAGTCTGAAGTGTCTGAGCCCGTTGACATTAATGGCTAATACCGGGTTTTGAAATATATGGGTATTTTTAATTTTCTGTGTAAGCTCTGTTCCCCATTAATAATGGACAACCTAGAGCTGGTTGTCCTTTGAAAATATCTATTCAATGCTGGTTTCCCCACCCAGTCACTTGGGTAGGAGAACAGAGCCGTGGCCAGCAAGCCGGGGAGAGGTTGAGCTAGACTCCCTTCACCAGGGGTGACCTGAGAGAAGGGAGAGACCAGCAAAGTCCACAGTCTTCTCTTACCTCCACTTTACCCAACTGAAAAATAGGGAAGAGGTCTGTAGCCGAGCAAACTCTCCTACATATTAGGGAGTCTTTTGAAAGTTCATGGGCATATTAATCTGCTAGGGCCGCTATAACAAAGTACCACAGACTGCGTGGTTTAAACAACAGAAATTTATCTTCTCACAGTTCTGGAGGCAGGAAGACTGAGACCAAAGCAAAGGCATGATTTTTTTTTTTTTAATTAAGACCTCACTCCTTGGCTCGCAGTTGGCCGCCCCCTCACCATGCTCACGTGGTTGTCCCTTTGTGTACATAGTTTGCTCCCCCGCTATCTATCTTTTTACCTCGTAATTTCTGATAGGGACATCAGTCAGGTTGGGTTAGGGCACACCCTAAAGACTTTCTTTTAATATAATTGCGTCTTTTTTTTTCTTTTTGTTGAATTTATGGGTGGCATTGGTTAACAAAATTATAGAGTTTCAGGTGCACAATTCTACAACACATCATCTGTACACTGTATTGTGTGTTTACCGCTCCAAGTCAAGTCTCTGTTTAAAAACCCAGTCTCCAAATAATTACACCCTGAGGTACTGGGTGTTAGAGCTTCAACATCTGTATTTTAGGAGGACACAGTGCAACCCATTACAAGGGATTACTAAGAGCAGAGAACTCTGAGCTACACTGGAGAATTACTAAGTATTATGATTATTATGTTGCTTTTACCTAGGACACATTTTGCTCTAAATGATTAATTTGTAATCAGGACATCTGGAATGCTGGTCTCCAGGTTTGCTGTACAGAATCAACCAATTCTGGCCCCAGCCTGGGGTTAGGAGCGTGCCAGCACCTCCCTTCTAGAAGGAGACTGGGTCATGGGAGTGTGACTGGCCTGGTTTTCCAAGTTACTGGTTTGGCAAATTCCCCACGTACCAATGTTGTTTACTTCTGTCCATTCAGCATAAGGTATTTATTCTTTAAATTTTATTTTGAGGTGGAGGAACAAGCCATAAAAATCATTTGGAGATATCAAATAAATAATAATGGTTTTGCCAGAATAAGGATTTTTAACAGTGAGACAGCACGTCACATTTTGATTCATATGGGAAGGATAAAAATAGCCCAACAACAATGGGAAATTGTGAAAGTGCCTATAGAGCAGGCCCCCAAAGCCCAGCCCGGCTGCAGAGGGAACCACGTGAGCATCTAGAGGTTAGCGTCCACGGTCATCTGCAAGTGCACATCTTTCTGGGGCAGCACCCACTGCCGCTTGATAAATACCGGGTGATTGATTAATAGGAAAAGATAAACTGAATACTGCAATCCCACATTTTGCCTTTAATATTTAAAGAAGTCTGAACTTCCATCTTCCTGTGTCATAATAGTTTAATTTTGGAGCAGGAAAGAGAAGACACCCTTTGCCATTCGGGAAAGCCTGGGGACTCAGAGTTCATGACAATCATGTTGTCCAGTCCCAGGAGGACACGGATCTGCGTCTAAGACAATTAAATACTCACAAGCACCCCTTTCAGCTCTGATTTTGGAATTACTTTCTTGGGTGTGTGTATCTGTGAATGAACTCTGTGTTGTTTATTCGCCACTTTTCCTAGGCCCATGTTGGGGTGGGGCAGGCCTCCCAAAACTTTTTCCATTGTGACACACATAGGAAATGATGTTTGCGGGGCACGCACGGATAACCAGCTCTGTTAATAGGGGCCAGTTCAGGAAATCAGAAGCTGCTCTGGTTATCCTGACAGAATTGAATCCAGGGGACTAACTGGTTAAACGGGCATTAGAACCAAGAAGGAACCCAGATGGAAGAATTGGCTCTGCCTCCTCGAGGCTGGGGGAAAGAGAAGTTGGGATTATCAGGCCTGGAGCTCAGAAGAGGGTCCCAGAGAGCTGGGACCAGCCCTCTCAGGAGGGCTGCTGATCCATACCTGCTGGCAGCCCGGAGGCTTGGAGGAAGCAGCCCAGGGTCCTGGGAATCTGCTTCCGGGGCGGGGCACCATCTGACTTCCGCTGGTCCTTCCAAGGGCAGTAAGACGTGCTCTGGAAGGTGGACAAAAGCTGGAAACTGAACCCACTCCTGCTTCGGAGGTAAGAAGCCAATGCTAGGTCACTGCCGACCGAACGGCCAGCAAACAGGCAGGAGCACATCCTCTCTCCCCACTCCTGCCTTCTAGCCTCTCTCTCACCCCTCCCTCTCATGCCTGGGGAGTGGTCCATAAAAGGAGAAACATGTTTGCAGCTCCCCAAACGAGCATCCCAGAGCAGGGGACAGAGGGTGGTTTGGAGCCTAGAGGCTGTAGCTTAATAGCTGGCCCCCAGGACCTCCAGCCCAAAGCATCTGGCTGCTTCAGTCGCATCTTACTACCCCTCAGGATGGGGGATCACGACTCAGCCTACTTATAGCCCACTGGGTGTTAGACTCATTGGGAAGTGCTTCTTTAGGGGCCCAACTGCCCAGGACGGAGAGAGATGGGCTCCTGTCCTGGGGAGAGGATGCGCCATGGGGAAGGTAAAGAGGACATCAGTGGGCCTAACGAGGGGACAGAAACAGCCCAGTGTTTGGACGTGGGCTCTGGAGGCTGACTGCCAGAACTACAGCAGGTGCCAGCCCTTAAAGCAACCCTGAACCAGGGCAAATTACTTAACCTTCCCCAGCTTCAAGAAGCTGCTATAAGGATTAAGTGAGATAATCCAGGTAAAGTGCTTAGCCCAGTGGGGCTTGTCGCAGGGTGAGCACTCAGTGTTAGTCCCTATTATCGGAAAATTTGTGGAACCTGTTCATCCACTTTCTCTGTGATAGTGATTACTCTGTGGGCACGTGATGACTCGCTTCCTCATCCGGACAGGCCCGTGCCTCCCCAGTTCTGCCTCAGATACAATTCAATCTTTACCAGCCAGTTAGATAATCCCTCCTCCCTGGCAAATCGGGGAGGGAGAATGGGTCCACACAGGGTCATTTCATCCCGGACAGTTGTCTCTTACTCTAATGGCGTGGGTCTTGCCCTCACAACCAAGCCAGCTCTCTGCTGTCTGGGAGCTTAATTTTCTCTATGATTGGAATTAGCCCAGTAGTCCTTTCTTTATGGACAGTGATGTTCACGCAGTCACTGCTCGGTTTCTTACTCCTGTTCTTGCTGACCGTGGGCATCTTCCCAAATATGTGATCACGGATGCGCTGGCTTTATGGTTCACCTTGGGAAACACCACTGTTCAAGGCCACGCAGTGTTTTTAAGTAACCCCACGGCCAGGGGTGCTTCCCACGGGATTGGCACAATAAAACCCCCTTCAGGCTGTGAGCAAGTTGTCAGTGTTTCATCTCCTGATCTTGGTCTTATGTCCTATGTTCTCTGCCTGTCCCTATGTCCAGATACTATCCTTGGACGTCAAGTTTTACCCTCAGCCTCAACAGCCCGTACCTCCCTAATGTTCCGTGCTGCCGTGCACCAGATGTGACTCTCTTATCCCTGACCTGGGCTCTCCTGGGTTAGAACCTATGCAATAGTAGCCCTACCTGTCTATGAATTTGTGGTTGGGTGAGGGATTTGTGGTACCCAGGTGGAGAGGATCTTCCTTGTTTACTTGAAGATACCTAACATCTCACCGTTAAAGATACATTGCTCTAGTTCCAGGTGTAGAGCTTGGGATGGTAATAGTTTTGGAAAATATTGGGTTAAACAAGCTTAAATGGGCTCTCTTACCCCAAGTTTCTCGGAGCTGTAAAGGTGCTAATGTTAATTGGTCAACCTCCAAGAAAGAAAATAATGCAGCAGTTTCCCAGTATTATGTAATCATCAACTGATTTTTTTTTTTTTTTTGAAAGAGCAATGCTTGGGGCTGGAAAATATTGCTAGGGTAGGCATTGGCTTTTTCATAATGATCTCTCTTTCTCTTTTTCTGTGTCTTCTTTCTAAATAAAAGTACTTCTGGAAGGAGATATATATTCAGTCACTGTGACATTAGTGAGAATTAGCGCTGTTTGTTCCCCAGCACTCTGGAGTGTTTTGTGCAAAGGTTCTTACTCCTGTCTCTTGCTTTCCATCTCACCCCGACTGCCGACCCGGGCTGGCCGGGCAGGCTGCGTAAAAAGGGTGGATTGGAAGGGACCGATGTGGGGGCCTTGGTGCCTGGAACACCCCACCTCTCCCACCTTCCACTTTATTCCTGATGTTTTTTCCTCAGTTACCTATATCCTGACTCTTCTGTTCACCTCTGTGTCCTCCGGCCCAAGCAAGAATGGGTTCCTCTGGCTTTCCACCTGGTCTCCCTTTCCTCATCCTGTTCTTTCGCAGGCCAGTTTGGAGGGTTGTTGATTTGGTCTAATTAAGATAATAGGATATTCATCATACAGAGGGGCCTTGCGCTGGTCTACAGCCACTTCGTTTTTCAGGAGGAAGAACGAGGGGTTAAATGCCATGCCAGCAGCTCCTGACTCCAAGGCCAGTGCCCTTCTCCCTTCACTAGCTGCCCCCAGACTGGATTCATCTTCTCTCTTTATTCTGTATTTTTCAGTGCTTGGGCATCTCAGGCCTTGCTGACTGAGAGAGACTGCCTTTCCCAGTGCCAGCTAACGCCTAGAGACAGCAAACAATTCTAATAGGCTACAAAGCATGCCTTCCAAACCAACCAGCCCAGAGCCCACACCCCCAACCACCTCCTAGGTCAGCCTGTCACACCCCAGGTCACTGTCCACAGAACCATGTTCAGCCGACTAGGGGCAGCGCCTGTGCCCTCAAGCCCCCGATGTTATTCAGACTAGCCAATCCTGGGCCTGTTTACCCTGCCTTATCCCTCTGCCTGGTGGCCACCCCCGTGCTTCTCCATGTGCCCTGTCCCCGCCAGGGGGCTTAGTGTGACCCTCCTCTTGGGATGTGTGAGTATAACAAAATGTCTTTTCATTGGCAGTTGTTTACTGGTCTCTTAGTCCTACCATAGCTGAATAATAATAAAACCTATATAATGAAACAGGGCTTAGTCCCAGGGAGCTGCCTGCATTTTTGGAAGGACACAGAAGCTCTCCAAGGTTGGGGCAGATGGAAGCCCCGCAGAAGGGCCTCCTGGTGGCAGGAAGTTGTTACATGAGTGGAGCCTGACATTCTCCATCCTTGGGACTGACTCCCTGAGGGAGGCCCTACCGTCACCATGCCTTGCCCTAGGGAACCTCCCTCCCTCGGGTCCAACACAGACAAAACCAAGATCACTTTCTCCTGTTCCCTTCACACCAGCCAGACAAGTCGGGATTTTCAAAGGGAAATAGACTTCAGAAAAAATAAAGGAAATCAAAAGGAAAAGACACCAAGGGGGGAAAAACCACCAACACACACCGACATATGAACAAAAAACAAAAAAAATTCTTTAAAAAGGAAGGAGACAATCTAGGAACGGTAGCCTTCAACACTTTGGGCTGCAGCCACCCTGGCGACACTCCCATCAGATCCTTTCCTGCGGCAGCAGGATGAGCTGCTTCTTGGTGGCAGTGAAACCTGCCCTTCCACAAGTGCCTCCTCCCTGCCCTCCTCGCCCCACCCCACTGCATTATTGATTTAAAAACAAAAAACAAAAAAGCCAGCCTCGTCATGGGGTCCATTTGGCAGTAACTTCCCCCTCTTTGGATAGAGTCCAAGGCAAACCAATGCAGCACTCAAAGATTTCTCTGGAATGTAACTGTTCTACCCAGCCTGTGCCCTGACTCAGCTCTCAGGCCCCTGGGGCCCTCGAGGGTTCATCTGCCTCCAGCTGCTCCTCCCTGACCACCAGCTCCTGGTTCCTTAGCTTTGCGTCTTGGTAGACCTTCTCTTCTTCTTCTCTCGGACGTGACAACCCAGCTTTTGCTAGTTTAACTCTAGGCCTGTGACATTGACACTGAAAGACCCTGACACAGAAAACAGTCCCCAAGCTCCAGTTCAGCCTTCCAGAACACTGTTCAGTGGAGCCCTGAACCCTTGATTATCGAGAAGGGACATTGTACAGAAGCCATGTGATTAGAAGCTATTTGCAAAGTCCCTTGCATACTAAACATACGCTACCACTCCAGGCAGAAAAAAGTTAAAATGATAAGTTAAAAAGTAGAAAGGATAGAAGGACCCATGAAAAGGCAAAACAACAAGGCACTTTGATGTTCTGTGACTCGATTGATGACCAAAACAAATGACCGATGAACTTCTTCATTAGTGGGGCACCAACAATGAGTTAGGGATCCTGAGCTCCAGGCACTGGGGATACATCAGCAGATAAAACAGACAGAAATATGAGGCTTATATTCTAATGGAAGGGGGAGACAGTCACTAAACATAATCAGTAAGCCATTCAGACAAGAGAAGGCGGGCTTCTCTGGGGGAGAAGAGCAGCACCCCCTCCTGGAACGCGGTGGGGAAGGGGAGGGCAGCAGCTCGCCCAGGCCCCGCTGTAGAGCCTGCCTTTGGACTCCAAAGGAGCAGCGGGTGGTGCTGCAGAAGTTTTCCTGGAGCATGTGACCTTCACTTTCCCGCAGATTGTATTCCAAGTGCACTGTCTTACCCTGGGAGGCAGGAGAATGCCCGAGGCTTCAGTGATGCAGCATCTGGCACTGGGACGAATTCCAGGTTTGTGTGGTGGAGCAATGCCCCATGGGACCTCTGGCTCTGGACAGGCTGAACTGGAATGTTGTCATGTCTGGCCAGTGTGTGGGCAGCTCCTGTCTACACTGGCACAATTCTTCCGTCTACACTCTCCTGATGAATGGAGCAGGCTGTGTCTTTCAGAGGCAGAAGGTCATGAGGGCTTGAGAGGTTTTAAGTGAAGCTAGAAAAAGTCAGGTTCCTGGAGCAGAAGGAGCAAAGGGAGAAGCTTGAAGGGGAAGTGGGGGCGGTGTCTATGACCACAGACATGTCCACCTGCAGGACCCAAGGGACCACTGGGGTAACAGTTAGAACCCAGCAGGACCCGGTCCCTCAGCATCGATGATACCTACCCATTCATTCCTTTATTCAGCAATATGATTGGCTTATTTCTGCATGATGACCCACGAGGAACAAAGACAAATACAGTTCAAGCAGTGCTGTTCGGTGCACCTCTCTGAGGTGCTGGGAATGTTCTGTAGTTGTGCATTGTCTACATGTGGCCACTGAACACTTCTATGTGGCCAGTAAAACTGAGGCACTGCCTTTTACATTTTATTTTAATTAATTGGCATTTAAATTCAGCTGCACCTTGGAAAATAAGATTAAATAACTGAGCCAGCCGAGCCTTGAAAAATAAGATCCCAAATAGTCACTGGCCCAAGCGTGGTCTGCCGGTCGGTGAGTGGGCTTTCCGCGTTTCTCTAGGACATGCGAAGTTCTTCATGCTGCCATACCTTTAGAGAGACGACTCTGCCCTCCCCGTGGCTTTCACAGACTCTCCTCATTCTCATTGCTTTTTTCTCTGAAGATACAGAGAGGAGGCCTATTGAGACAGCTAAAAACTACATCCCTAATTTCTTGCTCTATGCAGCCACCATCTATCTGTCCATTCATACACCGATCCACACACTCAGCCCTTCTCTGACTCACCTTCCTTCTCTTAGAAGAGCTGAGACAGAGGAATGTCATCAAGTGAAAGGCAGAGTACAGAATAAGCATGAGCTCTGAGACACGTATGCATATCCCATCTAAAGAGACAAGCCTCAGGCAGTGCCCGGGAAGTGAGATCTCCACTTCCCAAAGGCAGCCATTGCTGCTAATGGGTGTAATGAGGCCATAGGGACGAATGTCAGTTACACCGATGGCTGCATGAGGTTTTCAAGAGTCAGGCAAGTTGTAGTACAGGGAACCAGCAGCAGCAACGACAACAGCAAAGGTGGACATCTGCCTCAAGGACACTCTCACCAGTTTTGTCCTGAGTGCGTACCTTTAAGATGTCTCTGTTGCATCCCTGGCCAGGGGCTGAGCTGTCTCTGTGGGCCAGGCCTGGGGCTCATCTACATCCTCTCCAGGAAAACCAGCCAAGGAAATGGCCATGTTCTTGCTTCAACTGTGGTGCCCCACGCATCCCATCACACCCTGAGTTGGCAGCTAAGGATTTCCCATCCATTTAGTGAGACATTTGGGAGTAAAAGGGGTCCATAAAGGTCATGTGCATAATTTAAGACATTTTCCCACTTAAGGACATGCATGTGCACACATTTGCACTTGCACCTACACATGAAGCTCGAGTACTATGGGCTCTCAAAAGATGGCTTCTCTCAGCTATGGCTTTTTCTCTCCAGTGACTAAATTTTGCTGAGAAAATGTGGGTGGCTGACAAAAAAGAGTTAAGTGGTCTGATGTTAGGGAATGGAGTGTAAGGAAAGCTATTATCCAACAAAATGTTGAGCGTCTTCTAATTTTTAGCCAATTGTTTAAAAGACGACAGACGGTAATGTTTATGAGATGTATAATTCAAGGCAAATCTGTCCAGATAGAGAGGAGAAAGCATTTTTTAACTTGGCTAACAAATGTTGAGCCGCATTCAGATAAATAAAACCAACAAAACCCAAGGCACATAATTGCAGCATTGGAGAGATGGAGAACAATCTTATTTTTCTTAAAAAAGATTATATGTACTTGAACAAAGAATTGAGATTTTTCTAACCTTTGCTACTGGTCAGTTATATTATAAATCACAGGTGAGAACAGGATGTGTCCCCAAATCGTAAATATTTGACATCTGTCTATGCTTTTCAAGGTCATGCTGCATTCCAGTTTCTCAGTTCTTCCAACTTTTTGTTTTGAGCCAAATACCATGATCTTTGTTTCATTAATATTTAAGAGTAATTTAGATTGTGCCAGATGATCTTAAAGCTCATTTAAATCAGCCTGAAGATAATATTAAGCTTTCTTCCAGTATAATCTACCACCATAAATGATTGTGTCATCTGCATATAAATGACGGGCTGAATATGATAATGAATAGCAAAGATTATCAATATAGAATGACAACTGCATTTGATTTCAGATAAATCTTTCAAGGATTCATTATTCTGTTTTCAGAGTTAAAGATGCCTTGTTTTGTCCAAATACTCCAAGGAAAACACAAAGGTTTTCATGAAATGAATCCTTTATTGTATTAAAAAGAGGGGGGAAGCGTTCACAAATTTTACATGTATTCTTTTGCAAATACAATAATTAGAGTTAGCACAGATCATTACTTTCTTGGGTTGAGCAACTGTCTCTTGGCAGTTGCTGCTGTTTCTCCTTTTTTCTCTTCTTCCTCCTCTTTCTCCTTCTCTTTCTCTTCCTCTTCCTCCTGCTGATAACAATAACACTTTAAAATACTGTTTCACTTGAGACTGGCTTGCACCCATACTTAAATTGCCATATGCCTATGGGGTTCCTTTCATACTCTAAAGAATTTGCTTTTAATAAGTCACATCTTCCCTTTTTATTGATCTAGAACCTACTGGTATGTCTCATTTGAATAAAATGCAAACTTTAGATAACTATGTATCAAATATGAATTGTAAGAATTAAATTAAGATCCATATTTCTCTCCTAAAAGAAGAGACTATTTTTAAAGTTGAAGGGAAAAAAACCAATGTGGAGAAATGAAATAGACCAAAAGAAATGTGCATGCCAGTCAATACACATTGACTTTCGTGTTGGTGAAGATGGAAGCCTGTGGCTGCAAATACAGTCATCATTCACATTCTTAACAGATACTGGACAAAGTTATGTGAAATAGTATTTCTTCTTTTCCTCCTGTCTCTTTTTTCTTCCTTTGACCTGAGTGACCTATTTGGGTTTCCCCCAAACATAGAGGGGTCTCTAAACCACATGCAGGAGTTCTGGGAGGTGCTTTTGAGGTTTTAAAGCTGGTAAAGTAGGTGGTAAAAGAGGTGGCATTTGCTTCTGGGCTGGGAAGGAATGGTTTTTCCAGTTTTCAGGTTCAGCAGAGACAGGCACTGTTCTGGGTCCAGGGAGATGCACTCCGGAGAAACAAACCGTGGAACGTGCCAATAAGCTTCCTTTGGGCAACTGCATGTCTGTTTTATTGTGATGTAATTGGCATATAATATTTTATTAGCTTTAGATGTATAAAACATGCATATATTGCAAAATAATTGTCACAATAAGTCTAGTTAACATTCGTCACCTGACAGTTACAGGTATTTTTTCTCGTGATGAGAATGTTTAAGATCTACTCTGTTAGCAACGGTCACATCTGAGATTTGACATATGCACACACTTGTGAAACTTTTCCAAGTTCCTCACCATGTGGGTGTCCCGTGGGCCGCCTGAGTGTCCTCATGACGGGGCAGCCAACTTCCACCAGAGCGACCAGTCTAAGAGAGAGCAAGGGGAGGGAGCCACTATGCCTTTTATATCCTAGTCTCAAATGTCTTACACCCTCACTTCCACCGCATCCTGTTTGTTAGAAGTCAGTCATTAAATGCAACCCACAATTAAGGAGAGGGGAGTTAGATTCTACCTTTTGAAGGGATAGCTAACAGAGAATCCATGGATATATTTTAAAACCATCACAGTCAGTGTTGGAGATTAGTGGCTTTCCTCGTTTCATTCATCTTTTTTCCAGAGAGAGGCCTTAGTCCTGGATTCTATCATGAAGCCAAATACATAGACAATGTCCCCTGGGTTAATTCCCTTATCTCCTCCTTTTCTGTCTGGTCTTGGCTCAGTTATCCTAGCAACCCCCCTGTTACCTGTCCAGCTCCTGCTTTGTCCTGTCTGGTCTTCTTGTGGAGTGACAGTCTCCGCTCCGTGTAGTTCTGCAGCTGGGGAGTCAGGGCGGGGGCGGGTTGCTAAGGAGTGCTTTGGACGAGGAATGAGGTGGAGGTAAAGGAAAAGAGGCCCAGTGTGTGGTCTGGTCCCACAGTCAGCCCTTTTCCTCTGTGAATCATCGTCTCCTGGGAGCAAGTCTCCCATTATGCTAATAGAGTGTTTGTCTTATTGCCAAACCTGAATGACATCATACAAGGTCTGGCTTTGAACTCTTGGAAATTGAAGTTAGAGCAGAAGGGGAGAATCTTGTCTACCACATTTGAAACCTCAATTTTAAATTAATTAAACATAATCAACATAATTAATTACACTTAAGACAGAAGTTTTCAAAGAGTGTTCTGAGGAACCCAAGATTTTGTGGAGATCGTTTGGGAAGTTTGTAAATGTTTTATTTAAAATTTTAAAATACCATGTGGTTTTAATTATAAACAAATAATATATTATATACCAACTTTTAACAATCAGCACATTAACTTGTGCCTGCCAACCTAACTTTGCATGTGTGAACCCAGATATTGGAATAAAGCTTTTCCTACTATCACTATTAACTGAATAGAGTCTTGGGTTTGCAAGCCAATGATTTTTTAAAAAAACTGTTACTAATTGCAGCTACTCATCTGTGGAAATCAGACTTTCCTCCCTGTTATACAATCAAAACAAAGTCCTAAAATAATTGGATGCTGAGACTGACAGGACGTCAATCTATACCCTAACCTCCCCATTTTAAATTGTGTGTCACAGAGATTTTCCATTATCTCCTTGATTGACTTCTATTAAGTAAAAGCTATGAATTAAAGCCTATAAAATATGTTTCATCATAATTTTTGTTTTAATCTGTTTTATACGTTAATATATCCTAACTCTTCCTGTTGCAAATTACAGAAAACCCAACTCAAAATGGCTTAAGTTATAAGAGGATTTGTCATTCTCCATCAAAAGAAATTTCAGGGTTGGTCAATTTGGTGGCTCAGCAGCCTCCTGGAGGACAGGTTCCTCCGGCTTTCTGTTTTGCTTTTCTCAGGGTGCTGCGTTTGGGTTAACTCCCCTCAAGTGAGCAAGGTGACTGCCAGTTTCAAGTGCCCCCCTGCCCACGTGGAACTATCCCTGTGGGGGAAAGGGGCACAGTGCCTCTTCTTAGGAACAAGTAATTGTTGCAAAAGCCCTGGTATCTCACTGCCCCGGAGCTGCCCACACCAGTCACGACCAGGAGAAGGCCCGCCTTTCTCGCCTTGCAGAGGGGAGGCAGTGGGCCCTGAGAGCACCCCGAGCTCAGGCAGCAGGACTGTAAGAGAGAGGCTGTGAGAATGCTACTAGCAGCGTCTGCTGGGGTTTGGGCTCCTTATAGGAGTCATTGGATAACACAACTTTGTTACTAAAAAAATTTTTGTCAAGTTTTGTAAAACTGACCTAAAATAACAAAATATGTATATTGTGGCTGTCCAGAGATGATGAGGATAAGGAAGCTTGTGTGAGTGACAGATACTTTGATAATCTTGATGGTGGTGAAAGTTTCACGTGTGTACATATGTCAAATCTCATCAAATTTATGCTCTAAATATGTGCAATTTATTATGCCTCGATTCTATGTAAATAAAGCTGTAAAAAAATGAAAAAAGAGATCGAACCCTTTCAACTGAAATTATTTAACATGGGAACACTAATCTTTTTCTACGGTAATTTTTCTTTATAATTTTACAGCTAGTTTTGCAGGTTTATGTTTCCACACTAACCCCGCAAGTCATGTCAGTAGGTTCTTTCTATTTACATGACACTTGGGCATAATGAGGCTTCTGGAGGCACCGGCTGGTAAAGATGTAAAATTTGTTTCTTCTCTTTTGCTTGGTCCTACTCGCAGCTCCTGGTTCTTTCAAGGATTCCAACTCTGGAGCCAGCATCTGGAGAAGGCGCCTCGCTCTGCACCTCCCTCTGCACCTGCAGCGCGCCCCTCTCTAGCTGTTCTTCCCCCCTCGCGTGTGCTGGAAGCTCCATCACAGTGCGTGGCAGCTGTGCGCCTGGAGGTGAGCAAAAGTTCAGGTCATTGGGAGGAGGTGGGCTCCCTCAGGCATGCAGAGACCGACCGCCGTAGCTGGAGAGATGCATGAAAGAGAAATCATAGCAGGGAGGGGTGCAGACGAAGGCAGCCAGCAGCAAGAAGGGGCTGTCACTGCCTGTCGGGCCCCTTGAGACAGAGGGTTTGTAGAAGTGAGGTCCCAAAGGCCCTTTTCCACTTTCACGTCTTTGCCTGGCTGCATTTTCCATTAAGTGATGTTGCTGTGGTGTTTGTGCTAATGATGCCACAGACCCCCAGGAGCAGTCATGCCCAACGCTGAGCCCAGAGTGGACTGACTGATGTTCGGGGTGAGCGAGGAGGCTTCTTAGTTGATACCTTAACAGCCGACGGACACTGGTGCTCAAGGAGATGAAAAATTACTGCTAGCATCACCCCTCCCCTTCCGTACAACTCCAGTGGTATTACATGTATTGAAAATATTTGCTGGAATTTATGGAGCAGCTATTAATAGTCAAGCCCTACACCAAGCACTTTATGCACATGATCTATTTAAATCCATGCAATAACTCTGCAAGGAAGTTACTGTGATCCACATTCTAAAGATGAGAAAACTGAAATGCAGACAAACAGACCGACTTCCCCCAGACCTCGTACTTATCACGCAGAGCTGCTGGGACTTGAACCTGGATATGTCTAGCTCTAAGCCCAGTTTTGTTTTTCTCTAGCAGATCACCCACTCATTCTCTCGGCCACATCTTGTTAGACATAGTCTGCTCGTCTCACATCTCGTCTTTCTGTGTCCTTTTCCAGGGACACAGAATGCATGTTTTGTATGTCCCCACATCCCAGCCTCCCAACAGGTTGTTGAAACGTTAGCTCATAAAGAATTGAGATATTAATACTCTCATTTTCAGAACAGAAACGAAAGGTCAAAAAGAAGCCTGGGCACCGAGGAGTGAGTCTGGGAAACGAGTGGGGTCAGCGATACAAAGCACCGTCCACACCTCCCTGTGCGGTCCTGGTCGATGTCACTGACTTCCAAGCTCTGTCTCGTAGAAGTCCTAAGTGATGTCATGGTCAGGGGACAATTTAAAGGTGGGGGTGGTGGGGCATGGGTGAGCTCCAGAGCAGGACACTTCAGGGTTACAGTAGGTGGGCACCCCGCCAAGCCCCTTCTCTGTCCCTGGAGCCTGACATGTCCACCCCCGAGGGTCCTACAGCATTGATTCGTTTCCCTTCCCTGGTCTGCCAGGGCCTCAGTGTGCTCTCATGAAAAGCAAGGGACGAGATAGTGCAGAACAGAGAAATGAGGAAACGAAAGCTTTTTGGGGAAGGGCAACCGTGACAAATTGAAAGGGTGGAGGAAATACCAGCATAAACAAGAGAGGGGAGAAGTCTCTGCCTGTAGCCCCTGGACCAGCAGAGCACCGATTTGTTTTCTATAAAAAGAGATGTGTTATTTTTCCCCCCTCTCTTGGCAAATGATGACAAAGAAGAATGGTTACAGAGTTTACTGAAATGGAATACAGTAGTCTGCGGGGGTATTCCGAGTGAATGAAATGTGCTTTCAGATATATCTTATCATGTTCCCCACCAACTTGTTTTTATTTCAAATTGCCTACGACAGGTGCCGTAGTCTGGGCAAAGTATAATATCATACCTTGCAACAGCTGTGTGGAGAGCTCGCATAGAAATAGTAAAGAAAGGTTACACAATGTGGACGGTCTCATGTGGCTGGGAGCAGCTCTAGAATTTAAAACATTTCCTTGTCCTCGAGTTAAATTGGGCCCCCGTGATATATGTTCTGTAACTTAATATGAAAGGCTGCTGATGGATGGGTTGACACCATGGCCGCCAAAGCTGGCCATGGGCACCTGCAAGGAACATGTGTGCCCTGAATGGACCTAGTTCTGCAAATGCAGGCCTCCCTGAACTGGCTTTTGCTTAGTGTGTGTAAGAGGACTCTCCTGACGCATTGGAAAGACTCTGTGTAGTTTAATGCAAATGTCACACACACCTGTGACACTTCCCCAAGTAGAACAAACTGTATGAGAAAACTTCCAGCACCCCCATTCCAACTCAGGAAGCATGTATGAATGCACGTGAGTGACAGTGGTGCCATTAAATCTGTCCTCATCCTTAAACTTCATTTCTTCATTTGTAACAGACTTACAGAGGGACCACATGCAGTTGACAATGGCATCTTGTGCGCTAGTACTGTGGCTGAGAACTACTGGTGAAGGGTGCTTTCTTGGTTTGATAAAATATGTCAGAGCCACACAGAAACTGATCCAATCATTCCCCAGGTATTTTTCTACATGTGATTTGAAATGAAACAGAAAGCTCTTAGGGGGCAGATGTCCAGCCACGTATATTTAGCCAGGATTCTGAATTGCATGCAACAGAAACAGATTCCGGCAGATTTAAACAGGAAAGGGATGCACTAAAGCTACAGCATTTAACTCTCAATGTTTTGCTGTGCCTCTGCGGGGCCCGCAGATTGGGAACCATGTCCCCAGTCATGCCACAGAGCTTACCTGGCGAGGAGGCCACTGCACTGATGCTGCTCAGCCCTAGATGCTATGACAGGTCCCACCCACACGATCAGCAACAGCATGCTGCTGGCCCAGCAGCTCTGCCTTTCTGCTAATCCTGCCACTACCATGTCCAGGCATTCGCATCTGGGGCCTGCGAGGTAGCCCAGGGTGATTGGCGAGTGGAAGGCATGGGTTGGAATCCCAGGAAGGGTTTCGCAGTTGATGTATTATTACGGAAATCAGTGGATAATTGTCATGCTGGCATTTTGACGGGCTGTGGGCAGGGTCACCATGTTTCTTGTTTACATCTCTATTCCTATACCTGAATATATTACTTGGCTCTTAGAAAGGTCTCAATAAGCCTTTGTTAAAATGAATTAAAATGGAATTTTAAATTTAGAAGCACCCTTTCCAAGGGCTAACAGCCAGTTACTATTGCAAATTAGTTCTAGTAAATCAAAGAAAATCAGAAAGGCAATCAAAAATAAACTCTTGAAGCCTGTTGGTTGTACGGACTGATCTACCACAGCATTGCCCTTAGACCTGCGGGTTAGTGGTCGGTTTGTTTGTTTTTATGCTCAGTGGCAGCTTTACTTTTTCTAGTAATTACTGTGTGTTCCTTTGCCGGTCCATCCATGTAAGCATATTGACTAAAGTCTACTTTTCTATCAAGAAAGGAAACTATCGTCAACTTTCATATGGTTACCAGAGTATTTCCAGCATATTTGCTTCTGTTTTGTGAGACTTCTGTATTTGATGGGGGAGGAATGAGGGAAGGAGGATCCTCCATGTAAACTAAAAAAAAAAAAAAAGAAAGAAAAGAAAAGAAAAGAAAAATTACTTTCAAAGGCGTGCGTGTGTGAGTCGGCCATCACTGAGCTACACATCATGTTCCTATCGAATGACCTCAGATGTGTTTTCCCTATTCATTTCTTTCTGGTCCTTTACAGCATCCCCAAGTCTAAGGCTAGAGACCAGAAAGCATTGTAGATCATTCCTTGAGCAGATTCAGCAAGCTGGTCATTGTTAACACATAATTTGTGTTGGAGACTGCAGTATGGATTGCTTCCTATAGTATTCGTGCCAAAAAAAGTTTTAATTGATTCTGGATGAATCATAAATTTTTATGCCCTTGATTCAGAAAAATACCTTTTAAAGTTTAAAGTTTCAAAACCTCAGGGGTATCAAATTTGGAGAACTGAAAAGTGCTTAAAAATGATCGTGAACTAGATCCCCTCTCTTAACTTCAGTTAGGTGCAAGTATGAATGTGCCTATTCTCTGCCTTAAAGAATTATTTTCTTCAGGTGAGAGGGTTATTTTTTGGTATGTAGGTGTGAGTGTCTCTGTGTTAGGTTTTTCTGTATGTATTCTCACCTTCACTGGTACAGAAATTATATTTTAAAAATAGTCTGCATCCTTCAGTTTTGAAAAATGTGGCATCTTGATTCCAGGTATGCTTAAAATAAGCATATCTGAAATGAAAATTATTTCGGAATGGAAAAATTATTGATTATTGAATATCTTTTCTTTTATGTAGTTTCTGATTTTTCAGTAATGAGCAGGTATTGTTTTTATGATCAGAAAAAAATACATATTATAGGTAACTTTTTTTACTGTATTACCATTCTTGCATCCTTAAAAATTTCTTCTTTTTTTATTGTTGTTCAGTTACAGTTGTCCCCATTTTCCCCCCATTACTCTCCCCTGCCCTACCCGCCCCCCACATTCATTCCTCCCTGCCCTCTCACCGATGTGTTTGTCCATGAGTCCTTTATACATGTTCCTTGACTTGACCCTTCCCCTTCTTTCCCCAATTACTCCCCTCCCCACCCCCCTCCGGTCACTGTCAGTTCGTTCTTTATTTCCATGTCCCTGGTTCTATTTTGCTCATTTGTTTGTTTTGTTGATTAGGTTCCACTTATAGCTGAGATCATATGGTATTTGTTTTTCACTGCCTGGCTTATTTCACTTAACGCGATGCTCTCCAGTTCCATTCATGCTGTTGAGAAGGGTAGGAGTTCCTTCTTTCTTTCTGCTGTGTAGTATTCCATTGTGTAAATGTACCACAGTTTTGGGATCCACTCATTTACCGTTGGGTACTTAGACTATTTCCAGCACTTGACTGTTGTAAATTGTGCTTCTATGAACATTAGGGTGCACAAGTTCTTTTGAATTGGTGTTTCATTATTCTTAAAAATTTCCATTCTGCAAAACATGCACCAAAAATAACAGAGCTTATGGAGAAAATAGGATTGGGACAGATCACTGAAACCTATGGAAGTTTAAAAGCAGAATATTAACAAAAACCAACAGCATGCCTAATGAAAATGCTAGCGTAGATAAATATAGAGCCATATGAAGCCTTGAAATATACCTTAGATGGTATTCATTTCTGATAGACAACATTTTCATTAATATTAAAATTTAGGTTTTGGGCACAGCCTTCCTCATTAATTCATTGTTTTAACACAGAGTGTAATATTGTTGCAGCTTCTTTTTCTCCACTCTTAGTTTTCTTAGAATAGCTTAAGATACTGGAAACACCGAGCCTTGGAAGCCACTAAACCAGACAATGCATGCATTACAGAAAAATCAAGACTGGATTTTCTTTTTTTTTTTTCCTGAAGTTGGCAAACATTTGTGAGATTTTAATTTTAATTTTGAGAAAGGCTGCCTCAGATTGCTTCAAAGTGTTAACATGCTGTGGAAAATTGCATAAGAATCAACATGACTTATTTGACGTATGCATTATACTGACCTCATCCTCTACTTACCGATTGCTTGTGATCTAATTTATATTAAAGAAGCATGCACTGCCACAGAGCAAAATTTGTCAGCTGTATATTAGAAAATTGAACCCAACAATATATAAAAATGATAATACATCATGATTAAATCAGGTGTATCTCAGGAATGCAAGATTTGTTCAACACTTTAAAAATTGGTCAATGTGACTTACCATACAAGCAGATTATAATAGAAAAACTAGACGATCGTGTTAACATATGCAGGAAGAGCATTTGATGAAATTTGAAGTCTGTTCCTGATTTCTTTTTTAAATCTCAGAAAATTAGGAATAAGAGGGAACATTCTCAATCTGATAAAGGACACCTACAAAACAAACCTGTCACTAACATAGTACTTATTGATGACTGCACAATTTGATCCCTAGGATTGGGAAGGAAGGTTAGAATGTCCATTCTTGCTACTTATAACCAATGATGGATGATATACTTCTAAAATGTATATAGAAACTAGAATAGACAAACCAATTAAAATAAAAAGTTTGAGAGGCCAGTGGTATCTTATTTCAAAGCTTATTTATAGCGACAGTAATCAAGTGTTGGTACAATAATAATGTTTTGGTGAAAGAATAAACACAAAAATCAAGTGAGCAGAATAGCGAGTTGAGTCTAAAGACAGAACCACACATACATTTTCAGTTGATTCTCAACAAAAAAGCAGAGGCAATCCAGTGGAAAAAGGATAGATTTTTAATGCTGGAAGAATTAAACCCTTATATAACAACCACAATAATAGTAACATTGACCCATACATCTGTAAAACTTTGAAGAAAACAGGGAAAAAATCTTTGTGACCTTAGGTTAAGAAATGAGTTCTTAGATACCAAAACCAAAAACATAATCCAATTAATAAGTTAGACTTTAAAGGAGTTGAAAACTTTTGCCCTTTGGAAGACAGTGTTATGAAAATAAAAAAACAAACCAGAGACTGGGAGAAAATATTTGTAAAGCCCATATCTGATAAATGGCTTATATACAGAGTATAGAAATCTCACATCTCAGTTGAAAGAAAACAAGCAACCTTATAAAATATGGGCAAAATTTTAACAGATGTGTCACCAGTGAAGCTATGTGGATGGCAAATAAACACATGAAAAGATGTTCAACATCATTTATCATTATGGAAATGAGAACTAAATCCACAATGAGGTACAACTACATGCTTATCGTAATAGCTAAGAAAAAAACATAATAATAATGAGGGCTGACCCGGATGCAGAACAACTGGACCCCTCATGCATTGCTGGTGGGAATAAAATGGTACAGCCATTTAGCCAAACAGTTCAGCGGTTTCTTATTAAGTTAAATATCCTCATCCTAGATGAGCCAACAGTCTCACCCTTAGGTATTTACCAACGAGAAATAAAACTCAGTCATACAAAAACCTGCATTTGAGTGTTTATAGGAACTTTACTAAAAATTACCAAAAACATGGAAATAACCCAAATGCCCTTCAACTGGTTAATGGATAAATAAACTGTGGTACATCCATACATTAATAAAAAGAAACAAGCTACAGATAAGTGCAATGACATGTATATACCTGAAGTGAATCGTACTAAGTGAAAGAAGTCAAGTCTAAAGGCTACATGCCGTGCAAGTCCAGCTGTAAGATGCACTGGAAGAGGCAAAACTATGAGGACAGAAACCAGGTCAGTGGCTGCCAGGGACCGATCCATCAGGACTGCCTGCAAAGGGGCCTGAGGAAACATTTTGGGATGATGGAAATGTTTTCTATCTTGACTACGGTGATAGTAACACGACTGTATACCTTTGTTAACGCTAACGGAAATGTATATTTAAAAGAGTAATTTTCCTGTATATAAATAATAACCCCCAAATGTAAATCTGAAAAAACTCTAAAATGTTTATAATAAACCGTAAAAACCAAACTCATCTCCCAGTTCCCCAAGTGATCTGACATCTACAGCTGATAAGAAGCGGGCTGTTTTCTGTGGGGAAATGTTTGGGATCCTAAGGGCTCGGACTCAGGGAGCCTCTCTGCAAAGCAGACCCAGCCCGACCAGGCTCCCCAGGGGAGGGCCCAACGCTGGACCCGGAGCCTGCTTCCCTCGTTCATGCTTGCACAGGCTGTCTTCAGACCAGTACCCATGGGAGCCGAGTTCCCGCCACACCTACTCACACAGGTGCCCCTGTTACGGGCATAGAGCAGCCTTCTGAGGTGCACGGGAGGCATCCCCTTCAGTCTCCAAACCTCGGGGTGAAGCTCAGGTTGACTCCTCATTTCCCGGAGGCACACCCTCTGAGTATGTGAAAGGGTGCCAGAGTCACCAAAGGGGTGTTTTGGTGCCAGCTTAACCTATTTTGCAGCCCAGGCTTCCAGGGCTGCAAGCCAGGAGTTAAGACTCCTGCTGTTCACAGCCCCTTTATCCGCTCCGCCCACTCTGGGGGGCCCGGCAGGAAGGCATGCAGAGCAGCAGCAGCGGGCCAACAGATGTACACGGGCCCCTGCATGGAGGCCGGCAGGGAGGGTTAGGGCGTGGAAAAGGCCGCTCTGTCCAGAACACTGAATTTCTCAGCTCCCTTGAGGCTAAGGGTAACCCTCCTTGCTCCATGGAGCCCCTCTTCCTTTGCATGTGTGAATGTTTGCTCATGCGTCGATGCCGTCTAACTGCCAGCTAGCTGGCTAGAACTGAAAACACAACCTTCCGTTTGAAGGCCTACACTTGAACAAATTGCTTGCGTGCATTGCCGAGGCTTGGGAAGGTGGCAATGAAGAGGAGGAGAGGAGGAGGAGAAGAGAAAGGAAGGATGAAGCAGATTAAAAGGAGGGAGTCACAGCTGAAGAACTGAGTCGGGCACGTCTGTCGCTATAATGTATTATCTTTCCTTTCCAGCTGCCTCCAGGCCTTGGCTAAAATTATTTTGGCCCTTCCGGGCCACCCTTCAAAACGTTTGGCCAGGACACCTTGATTGAACTGAGGGGAAATGGGTCATTTAAGAGACCTGCACTTCAGGAATAAGGCATGTGTTCAAAGCTCCCCTGCTCCTCCATTCCTTCCCCATCAGATGGCAAAGAAGAGGTTTCCCCAGCTTTCCGTAGCAGAAACCTTTTGGCGAGGCAGAGATCAGCTGGCGCCCGGCCAAGCCGAGCAGCGATGCTGCCTGGGAGAGAGACAAGTCCGTGAGCATTTGTGCAGGCTATGGTACCTGGAACAAAAATATGCTGAGCTGCAAATTATGGCTTTTGGATGTCACCACTGGCGTTTGACATTGCGTCTCAGCTGTTCACATCTTCATTATAGTTCCGCAGCCTCCCATTTAGGCTGCTGCCTTGCGAGACAGATTTATGTGACGTGGGTTCCTGTACGTCTTGGGCAACAGTGCTCGCCAAGGGATGTCAGACTGATTGCCCAAACCCCGCGAAGAAGCCGCGCCCCTACCAGTGGCTTTGTGGGTGCGTGCGTAGGTGTGGGTGCGTGTGTGCACACGTGTGCCTCTTCCAGGCCCCGTCTTGTAACAGCTGGAAGGAACCAGGCTCCAGCTCCAGGAACTTGTTCTCGGTGTGGTTTTCTCATCGCCCTGTGCTTCCGTGAGGCCTCCCTGCTGGCCCATCTGCCAGATCCTTCCTCTCCCCCTCTCCCCTGCTCCTCTTTGAGGTGGTAACTAGACCAACAGAGCAATGCCTTTGTGGTTCCCTTTTCAGTCCCTCAGCCTCTCTCAGATTAATGGAACAGAAACATGTGCTTGCATCTGATGCCAGTAATCATATCCTGAGTGACCACAGGGAGAGAGATTAAGCGGAGGTACCGGCCAGGCCCCGGGGATATGGTTACAGGAAGAAAGCGTTTCTTCTTGACAGCAGCGGCTCTGGCCCCCCTCGCGCGCTCCCTCCTCCTCTCCCAGGCTTGTGAGGCCCTTTGATATTTTCCATAAGATTAATTAAAGTCTATCCAGCAATGGTTCAAGTCACTCAAGAACTGGGTTTTGATCTACTTTCTGATTTGTACTCATGGATGTGAACAGAACATATTTTCCTATTCCTGACTTTGATGTAGCCCCTCTGATGACCTACTTTGGGCATGTATTTTCAAATAGTGAAAAGCAAACTAATGTATGGTGATCTAGTCTGATGACTTTATTCAACAAATATCAACCGTGAGCAAATTACTTCTCTGAGGCATAAGACAAACTCCCAGCTGAAGGGACCCTAGAGGGACGATGAGGCACAGACTCAAAATGCTGTGACATGAGGTTGTATGCGATGCGTATGGTAATGGAACACAGTGAACTCAGGGAGCACAAGGAGGGGAAAGCACTCTTGGCTGGGAAAACCCAGGGAGGCTTTAGGGAAGAAGTGGCATTTGATGAGCCTCGAAGGGAAGGTAGGATTTTGAAAGATACACATGAAAAGAAAAACCACTATTTAAGAAAGGTCCAGCTTGAGCAAAGCCTGGAGAGGAGAAGACACAGGTATTCTGAAATGAGTGGGAATTTGAGTGAGACTGAAGAAATGTGTACTACAGGGGAAGTGATAGGAGTGGCTCTGGAGAGCTTTGAACTAGGAAGAGTTTAATGTCAGGCTTGGAAGCTGGGAATTTATCCTACCAGCAACAGGAGCCGTTGACAGTTTTAGAGTAGGGGAGTGACAAGAAGAGAATGTCTTCTGGATTGAACTTTGAGAAGAGTAGCTTTGAAGAAGCACAGAATATAGATTGTGGGGAGGGGGTGTGGGAGGAGAAGAGGGTAGACATGGATCAGTTAGGAGGTTATCGCAATGGTTTGAAAAAGAATAGAAAAGAAGCACTTGATGGAAGCAGACAGATGGTGATGGAAGAGAGACTTTGCAAAGAGAGAATTTAGCGACTGGTTGGATTTGGGACGCAAGGCCAGTGGGTAGGCCAGAGATGATGCTGAGATTTTGAGAGTGGATAGTGGAAGGGTGGTACCTTTAAGAGAGAGGAGAAGGGAAGGGAGGAACAGATTTGGAGCAGAAAAGGATGCATTCCATTTGGGATATTTAGATATCCAGGGGAGGCACCTGGGACGAGACGCCCTGCAGGGGGGATGGCACTCAGCCCTGGTGCTGACTAGAGATTGATGTGAAGATCATCTGTGTGGAGGTGCCAAGTAAGGTCCCAGGAAGGGGGCAACACAGAGAGGGTGGGCCCTGTGGAGACGGGCACCGGAAGAAGATAGGAAGTGAGGCGAGTTTCCTGTCACAGGGACCAAGGGAGGAGAGATTTCCTGTCAAAGGCTGACCTGCTGAGGATGAGGTTGGGGCAAGTATGCTGATCTGGGCTGAGGAGGATGTCCCTGGGGCCCTTCCCGGGGCTCCCTCAGGAGGGAGGTGGGGCGGAAGCCAGATCAGAAGCCGGTGAGGAGTGAACGGGTGGTGAGGAAGTGTAGGCAGCAAGTGTATTTCCTGGAGAGCTTGTAAAAATAGGACTGAGGCCCATCATTTGGGGATGGGTCAAGGGCTTTCAGTCTGGTATCCAGGAGACAGACCGTAGAGGCTGCAAGGAGCCAAAAGCTGAGATCTCTTGTGGGTGGTATTTCCATCTGAAGCCAGAAAATTTGGTGCGTGTCTCCGCTGTGGCAGGTGAGGAGTGGGTTGTATTAGGAGGCACTCATCAGCCAGGAAAAGCCAGGTCCCTCCTTCAACAAGGCCTGGTACGTTTACCCAAGGAGCTAGGCATTGACTTGGCAGCGTTTAGACTCCTGTTGAATCTGGTTTTAGAGACCACCCTGGACTGACTAGGGGAAGCATTGTGCTACCAAAATCCTGATAGAGGTGCATGAAGAATAAGCAAAGCAGTGTGTCAGCTTCCAGGGTCTCTTTTCCAGTCCTCAGGAGAAAAAGGGGTTTTCCTTTTGAAGACAGAACTCGAGGTTAATTGATCTTTTCTCAGGAGAGGATACCAAAGAGAGAGAGAGAAAGAAAATAGGTGATACATCAGCGTTCGAGGGAGGCAGCCAATTGTCCCCAGTTTCGGAAGAGTAGGGACTCGACCACCTGCTGTGGGAATGTCCTGCCTGCTCCTCTCAGGGGACCCTAACTAGCACAAGGCCACCATCCCAGACTGCTCTCCTCATTTCTGCATCTGTCCACACACAATTTAAAAACATACATCTTGGCTTTGACCAGCTCCTGGCAGAAGGAGAAACTTCCAGAGTCCAGATTTTGGGTGTATGGTTAGGTTACCTGCTACCAGCCATAGTGATAGGAAGTCTCTATCACTATTTTGGGAATAAGGCTACTTTGCATTAATATATGTTGTAGCTCTTTAGGAACCATTTCTGCCTTCCAGCATTCCAGTCTTTCAATCAGGAGCAATTCTCTACTGTGTGTTAGTGTAGGGGGTTCTCAATGTGCTGCCTCACACTGTGAAAACCGAAACTGGGTGGGGGAAGCAGGTGGACCTGTGACTCAGGCTCAGTCAGTCAATCACACAGGACTCTGAAACTTGCAGGAGAGGCAGAAACAGGTGCAGTTTATAAATTATTGGCACTTATTGAAAGTCTAGAGGTGCAGCATCGAGTGTCCGGCATAGCGATACCTTACTGGTGTCCCAGCCACTTTGTTCCATAGTAACCTAGGCTATGGTTTCAGCGCCCAGGCCTCCCCTGCTCTTTCGTATGTTTCCCTGGCGGGACCTGGCCTGGCCTGGCCCCCAGCCTTCCTGTCTCCCAACAAATTGTCTTTTCACTCAAGTTAGAATGCGTTTCTGTTGCTTGCAGCCTAGAACTTTGACACAATGCAGATGAACTAAGGGACCTGGGAAATGGGCTGAACTGGACCTCAGAGGCAAATATTATATAAAAATCATCCTCCTGCATGGAACTTAGAATGTCAGTCTTCTGGTGGGAGAGAGTCAGAATAAACACATAAACAAATGTTTATGCATAAACACAAATATCAGGTGGTAAGAGAAAAATAAAGTGTAGTAAGGGAGTAGAGAGTTGAATGGGCTCTATTTTAGGCAGGGTGATCAAGGAAGACTGCTCAGAGGAGACAGCGTTGAGCAGAGGCTGAATGGACTGAGGAAGCAGCTGAGTGAGTTGGACATCTAGAAGAACAGTCTTCCAGGCCAAGGGAGCCCCAAGTGCACAGGGATCCCTCCATGTGGTCTCCCTGCTCCCTTCCTTGCCACCTTTTCTCCCTGCCCCATCCATTAAAGTTGGGAGCACAGATGGGGGCTGTAATCAAGGGAGAAGAGCTTTGTGGGCCCACAGCCTCACCTCTGGTTTCCCCCTCTTCCTCCTCATCCCCCTCCTCCCCCCTCTTCCACTCATCCTGGTGTCCTAACTTGTCCTGCCCTGACCCACTCTTGTCTGGGCAGAACTATTCCCCAAAGAAATAACTCCACGAAGAGCCTTCTATGACCGGCCACTGTTGTTTACTGTACATTTGGCCTGAGGTAAATGAGGTCAAATGAAACAAAACTCCTGCCCAGTGGCCATTACCTTGCCTCGCTTTGACAGACACTCCCGTTGACCCTCAAGTGAACTGGCTCTGATGCTTTCTTGTCTTAAAAACAGGTCGGTTTTCATGGCTCGGGAGGTGTGACCTTTCACACACTTGGGCCTCAGGGGCAGGTCTGGGGAGGCTGCTGCTTCCCTGCAGGGTCGTCTTCTCCAACCCAGGCAGCCGTCGCCAGGCAGTCCGGTGAAGGCGGTGTTCTCGTTACCGCCCCGCCGACTGACCAGCAGGTTCTCCCCAGATGAGTGACTTTACACGTCGCTGGTGGGCATTTAAATTGGTCTGAGAGCCTTTTGGAGGGCTATTTGGCAATGCATATCAAATGCTTTAAAAATGTCGATTCCCCTGACTCAGTAATTCCACCCTGGGAATTTATCCTGAGAAAATCATCAGAGATACAGCCAAAAAATAAATGTATGTATAAGAATGCTTATTGCAGTGCTAGTTAGAATAGTTAAAAAAAAAAAATCAGAAACAATTCATGGGGACTCAGTTACATAATTTATGGTATTTTACTGTAAAGGAATACTACAGGATACCCAGTGGGCTTGCTTGCTTTCTTCTTCTTTCTCTCTTTGTTTTGCTGTTGTTGTTCTCCATTTACCCTCCAGATCCACTCTGCATCATTCAGGCCCTTGCCCTTGCCGCCCACTCTCGGTTTGTCCTGTGGCCAGCACAGCAGGAGATGGCCAGAGACTAGACAGGCAGCACCTCCCCTCATCCTCTGGCCCCCAGTTCCTCCCTAGCCCTGCAGGTGCTGGCCCAGGTGCCCTTCAGCACCGTCCTGGTCCCTTCGCCTGTCCTCGGGAGGCTAAAGGGAGGCTGATTTCCGGGAGGACCCTAACTGATGCAATAAGGGGAGAAAAGTCTTGCAATATAAAGTTAAGTGGCTGAATCAGGCCAGAGAACAGCGCAATCCCAACTCTGTGCCTGAGTAAATACATTCAGAAAAGGAAAACATATCTACACGTAGGGAAAAGTAAAGACTAGAAGGAAATATACCAAATGATTAACTGTCATTGCCTCTGGGTTGTGAGATTATAGGTGATTATTCTGGTCTTCTTTATACAATTCTCTATTTTGCACATTCCTGAAAATAACCATGCATCACCTTTAAAGTGAAAATAATATTTAGATTAATCTACCTTTAAAAGCAAAACTGAAATAAAACAGAATTAACTACTCTGTAGGAATATAATGGCATATCAGTCACCCACTAGTACACTGCAGATAATAGAGTTTAAGTAAATATGTGATAATGTGATTTAAAAGGAAATACAAGCATTTCAGGCCGAGTTGTAACTAGGCCATGACTGTTCTCAGTCCTATTTCATCTAATGCAGAGACACCTTCCTAAGCCTCGGCCCTGCTTAATATAACTCCTTGCTGGGCCTGGACCCTTTCACAGCTGCACTTGCTCTGGCCCCAGCCTGGCCCTGCCTCCCGCTGTGCTCAGGGCAGTGGGCGGGGGAGGGAGAGGGCGAGGCTGGGGTCAGACTGACAGATCAGGCCCGAGCAAGCCAACACTTCGGCACCTTCCAGCGTGTATCCTTAAATATCGTTCCCCGTTGTTTTTGTGGGGATAAAGAAATTCTGATTTTCTATTTGGAAAACTCATATGCCTCCATACTCAAAGTAAGTGACTTACTACGAACATCACAGCATAACATTTTGACTTATTTGAAAGGGCTTTTCTTTCATAGTTTCCCCAACACTCTTAACCAGAGAGCGGTTAGCTACTCTCCCATTTCGGATAGAAGTAACATATACAGGGATGTGGCTACAGGGGGAGATGGCATGGGATTTCATATGGGCAAGGCTTTTCTGTACTGCTTGATTTTGTTCAGATTTTTTTTTTTTTTTTGCATTTTCTAGATCAGGTGGTTTATTTAGAACTATACTAAGGAGTTTAAATTTTTAAGAGCTTCTTACACAGGGCTGACTTCACAGTTTTAAGTAAGGGAACCCCCATTTTCAGGAAACATTGAGCCGGTTGGTCTTGATGGAGGTATAGAGTCGAATAGCACCAGGCAACTGGCTTGAGTTAGTCACAAGAGTGCTGACAAATATGCAGTGACTGCTACGTGACAGGCTGGATTCTAAGTGCTTCACATGTGCCCCTTTAATCCTCAACACTGGCAATCCTCATTTTATAGATTAGGGAACAGGGTCAGAGGGCGGGGAAATAACGTGCCTACGGTAGCACACGAGCGAGTAAGGGACCCGGACTGGAACCCAGGCAGGCCGGCTCCAGGCTCCGGGCTCCACAGCCAGCAAACCTTTCTGCAACCGCCAGGAGTGCATTTTAGGTTCCGCTCAAGGATACGGTGTCCTTTGGCTGAAGTTTGCATTTTGCCAATTATATCAGGACCCATGCATGGAAACCCGAGTTAACTGGCTCTGTTTCTGATGTATCCCCGGGGTCTTTTAGCACCTTTCATAAATTGGTAACTAGGACAGCTGCCCAGCATTTCTGCCCCTAAATCGGGCCCTGCTGGGCTTCCAAGTGTCCCTGATCATGGCCCGTCAGAGAGGAAACATCAGACACGATCTCTCAGTATTAGAGCCAAGAAAGACTGCATCCCACGGTCCCATAGCTTTCAGTTCCTGCGTACACCCTGCCTCTCGGTTCACTGCAAGAGCAAACAGTGTCTGAATCTTCAGGCATCATTTGCAATGCCCAGTTGCCTCTCAATCAGGAAGGGGGAGGTTATTCCAGCAACTAAATGCCCTCACACTCCCTCCCAACTCCAGAGGTGAAGGTGTTCACTAATTACCTTCATCTGCAAAGACCATGTCTCTCTGAGCAGCGTGCCCTCAGCAGGACTTTTCGAAAAACCTGCTGCAGGTTAAAAAAGCAGACCTGCTTTTAATTTATTAAAAGGCTTGGCATTTTTTTCCCCCACTGAGCATTTTAAAATGCAATTAGACAAAACGGAATAATAATCAGACAAGTGTCCTAAGGAGTGCTTTCACATAGGGGCCGTGCTTCCTTATGCTCCTCTCTGTTTCTGGGCCTTGATGCCGGGACAGTGTACCTGTGAGTCTGACCCGGATGGCCTCTCAACCATCCCCACATCCTGCAGACCCGCTCTCAGGCATCCACCATTGGGTCTCATACAACCCTTGCTAGATGACATGCTCATCACCCTCACAGCCCACACTGTGCACTAGTCTGTCTCCTTGTTTGGGACATTTTATTCAAATTCTCAAGACCAAGATGAACTTCTGCATTTTACACAAATTCCCTTGGAAATCATTGTGCACAGCTGAGTTCGAGAGCCACTCCAAACCTCAGGGAGTCGGCCCACATCTACCTTTCCCATCATCGTATCCCTCGCACAGTGTTTGGAACATGGAAGCAGCAGGTGAATATTTATTGAATCTATGAGTCAATGAAATTTAATGAGACATGTTAGAGGATTTTATGGAAAAAAAAAAGGAAGAAGAATCCCACCTCACTCATAATGACAGTGAAATGAGGAAATGGAACGTGAGGAGATACCAGGCACTTCATAGAGAAAGTTTTGTTAACACAGTCCAGTGTGTAGAGTGCACGGGGACTTTACGATGTATGCAGCAGCCACTGTTGGCCCATTACCCCGGTGTAAGCAGAGCAGAAGGACAACTGGTGGGCTTGGCTAGAGAGGACAGGATGCCTGTGGTGCCGACACCTTTGCCATGAGTTCCTTAAAAGGTGAAGCTATGGGAATTCTGTGAGATTTAAAAGCCTTTGAATTGTGTCAAAGCTGCCCCACTGGTACCTAGGCGGAGTCAGGTACCCCTTCACATGCCCATGGGGTAGCCCCCATGCACAGATGAACATGCTGTCTCATTAAACGTGCCAGTGTGCCCCTCCAGGCTGGCAGGGCCAGGGTATAGGGTCCCCATGGCTTTTGCTTTTGTGTTCCCAGGGCCTAGCATGATGCCTGCTTGCACCTGCTTCCATCTGTAAATGTTTGCTCAACCCATCCATCCGCCAGTCAATGCAGATTTCAGTCATCAAAACCATTTTCACGGCACTGGGATTTGTTAACAGGAGAGCAATGAGTTCAAAGAGCACCATGAACCTCAGAAGGGAAGCTGTTCTCACTTAACCAGCTTCTCACTGTCCTATTCCCTTCCGCAGCCCAGCCCTTTCCCTGTGAGTTAACCACTGAGATGTACCATGGTCTCCAGGAAGAGCCTCGCCAGTTGAAAGGGCTTGCCCTGAATTCCTTATCCCATCAGGGCACTTCATGGTGAGAGGAAGAGACCCAATTTGGTTATTCGTCAGATTAAATTTCCATTCAAATTCCCTTTCTCCTCCCCGCCTTCCTCCCTCCCTTCCTTCTAGATCGTTGCCCTCCACATGTGCACTGCCTCTAAAGTAGGGTGACATTCTCTGTCATGTGCAGCAGGCGCCAGATTAATTGTTCCAAGTTCAACTTTTTAAAAATTAAAAGAGAAATTATCACTGAAGCAGCTTGCTTGACTGGCCCGTCACTGTTTCCCCCGGAGACCCACCAGCCTACTCTCTCTAGCCCCTGGGAAAAGTCTTAGACATTTGGGCTTGTGTCTCAGGCTCCCCTCCAGCAACACGGACACTGATGTGCCCATGCAAACCTCGTGC
Source organism: Mormoops blainvillei (assembly GCA_004026545.1). NCBI lineage: Eukaryota > Metazoa > Chordata > Mammalia > Chiroptera > Mormoopidae > Mormoops > Mormoops blainvillei. Next base: position 78 of record PVJD01012020.1, on the reverse strand, counting down.
AGCCACGAACAAGGCCAGCTTCCCTTATGAGCCCTGCTCACCCTCCAGCTCGTGGCCCTGCGGGGGGGGGGGGGGGGG
>PVJD01012019.1:0-42394 GCA_004026545.1 Mormoops blainvillei | reverse complement strand
AAAGAAAGAAAGAAAGAAAGAAAGAAAGAAAGAAAGAAAGAAAGAAAGAAAGAAAGAAAGAAAGAAAGAAAGAAAGAAAGAAAGAAAGAAAGAAAAAGAAAAAAGCAAGGGAGGGGGAGGGAGGGAAGGAGGAAGGAAGGGAAGAACTCTGTTAAATAATGTAGTTTAAAGCTGACTGCATTTCAGGTGAGGGCTCTATTACAAAATGTCTATGTGTGTATGGAAATGTCACTGTCCTTCAGAAGACTAATCCTGTCATCCCAAAGGCCCATGCCAATAGATTTTCCATATTATTTTCCAATGGCCATTTAGGGTGCTTCCACTAACGATTTAGTTAGGAAGTAGGAAACCCAGTGAGAATGGAAACTAAAACAAAGTGAAACCAAACAGTTGGCAATGTTTGATTTCCTTGCCAAGTAATGGAGACAGGTCACCTGAACTCGCAGTGCTCACAGGTCCATCCAGGCCGCGCCTGGCCGCTTGCCTTCCCCCCCCACCCCCCCACCTCCTTCATCAGGCCCATCTCTCTAGCCGTAGGTGTGGGCAAGGGAATGAAGGTGGGCAGTTCATGGCACCACATCCTGCCTGGTTCCAGGCAGGTTAAGATTGTGTTTAAGGGCCATGGCAATGGGTGGCATTATTTGGATTGCTATACTTTTTTTCCTCTATTTTAATTAAACAGCATTTTTTTTTTAACTCAAGGAACCTGGTCAATAAGCTGAGTATTTCTGAGAGGTATTGTTAACTCCAGTCACTAAAATATTGACTGAAAGCTTTGGTCACAATGCGCCCAGACCAGGTTGTTATCGATAACAATGCCTGAAAGGGTTTCCTTTAACCTGGGACATTGGAAGGCAACAAAAGAATTAACTTAAAAGGACAGGACACGATGATCAAAGCCATTTGGACGTTTGAATTATACAGCTAATTTCTCTTGTTCTGATTCTAGGCTTACAAAACAAAGTTCTCACAAACTGATTTTCCACATAGCTCACTTAAGGGGAGGGGAGGGAAAACTAGTGGTCAATGTCTGCTTTACCCACACGCTGTATCTTTCATTATAAATGAACCAACCTGCCTTCATGCTTGGGATGCTGTCAGGGTGAGCCAGCCCCAGAGCCCAGTCACCCCTGAGCAGTGACAGGAATGAATCTGTGAGTGTGCTAGTCGGTGGGGGCTGTGTCCTGGACAATGGTATATTGGAACTAGTGTCACGTGGGTGGTCAATCAGCTGTCCTTCGTCCAGGAAACACTCCGATGTGACTGCTCACCTCTGTTTAAAACTTTTACGCCAATATCTTAGATCTTAAAATGACAGTTGTCATTCTGATGCATCTCAGCGAGAATGTGTGATTCAATCAGCTCTTTGGGTAAGAAGACAATCATCTCTCCCATAAATTCTCTGTATATGTATATTCAAAGAAAAAGGGAAAATATGTTTGGACCCAAGTTATGCTGCGTGATTGGTATAATTGTCTCAAGTAGACACAATCCTAGTGGTTGGGTCTGCATATTGTTCCATTTATTACATGAAGGGGATAATAATTTCCTAAACAACTCATTATATATAAAATTATTTTATGGCACGTTTTGAATAATACCCTCAATTGGGTGGTACTTTTTTAGGTGAAAAAAAGTGCCACCTAAAAACAAGGTAAAAGAAGATGATTGCCCGGGATTAACAAACATTTGTGAGCACCTACGTGTATTCAGGCCTCTGCCAACTGAATTTATTTCCTCGTTATTGCACTTAGTCCCGAAAACAACAATGTGAAGTGGACATTATCTATATTTCATCAATGAAGAAACTAAGAGTGGTTTCTTAATTTTGAATGAATTAGTAACTTGAGTAAAGTGGGGGGGCGGGGGAATGTCCAAACCAAATTTAAATACATGTCCTCTGCCTGCATCTCTTGATCATACACCATACTGCCTTTTGATTTTTCCCAGAACTATGAACAAAGTTTGAAAATATGTGTGCTAACTATGAAAAATACTCTAATTAGAAATTGTTAAACAACCACCGTTCTGTAACTTTTTTTTCCTCTTTCTCTCCCTGGATATCCATGAAGTGTCAGGATCATCAAAGATAGAAAATTCCATCGAGCTAATTAAAGTAAGACGGTAGACATTTTATTTTAAAAGAAAACTGTGTACTCTCCGCAGATAAAACCTGACTTGCTCTTGGCTACAACTGTAAACCAAAACTAAGTATTTGTTTCTGGGCCTCCAAATCTGTCCGGAAGTCCACTAGTAAGGAATTAGAATGATTTAATTTACTTCAATTAAGTAATGTTTATTGAGCAACTACTATGTGATAGACACTCCCTTAAGGACAAGGCATGACGAACAAGTAAATAGGCAGCTACAATAATATAGTGTAAGAAATACCACTAAATTTCAGTGCTACTGGAGTGAAAGCAGAGAAATAACAGTGGCTTTGTGAAGATTAACTGGCCATTCTCTTCGTTGGTGGACAAAAAGAGAAACACGGTCGTCCCTTTCTTAGCCACTCTGACACTGCTTAAGCCTGAGTTTGCCTTATCATCGGGTTAAATTGTGCCGGCCACGCCCCGTGGGCCAATGGGAGCAGGCAGGTGTAACAACAGCGCAGAAACAGGCAAGGAAAGAATGAAATGCCGAACTTCAGCCTGGGGTTCTTTCTCTTGCTTTTCTTTCAGGAATGAGTACAGAGGCTTCAAACCTAATAATGACTGGGTCTAAAGAACAGTAATGATTTTAACAGTTGGTTACATTGATTACATTCCGCGCCCTCATGAAAACTTGAGAGCTAATTTCTTTTCAGTTAGCCAAGTCAGCTTTGGCCGATTCAGTGGCTATGGCTACAGACAGACATGGACTCTGTGTATGATGCCCCCACTCCCGCATCTCTTTTCCCCCAACATTGATCTAATCAAGTGGGTAACTGAAGGAAAAAAGAGGTCGTATCCCACTTTCATCCTCTTGATGAAAGGGCAGGAAATAGTAGGGTGGGCAGAATTAGAATGCAGTGTGAAGAAAGGTGGCGTTTGAACTGCTATCAAGCCACAAAAGGTTTCCAAACTGGCCACTTGGTCTCTCCTTCGGCACCGAGGAATCTTGGCATTCCTGCATATGTCGAACGGCACTATAAATGGGCAGTTTAGAGCGACACTAAATAAATACATGCTTTAGCAGCATAGATTTCAGTCTCTTGAGGAAAAGGACCTATTTTATTTGATTCTAATTTTCTGGAAAGTGCTACCTACATCTCAAGCATCGTCAAAATAGCCTGTAATAATTTGGCCTCTGTTATCTATTTCTGCATTTCCCCATGAGAACCTATAAAGAACGTGTTTACACTGGGGTCGCTGCCAGCTTTGCCTGCGGCTATCGCTGCTAGATGCAGCCCTTTGACTCTGTGGAAACAACTGAAAAGTGTCATAGTGTATTATTGCTGAAAGGACAATGTAATGACTGTTTGGAAAGGCCCCTGCCTTTAGCATGCAGATGAATTGTGGTAGTCCAAGCTGAAAGAGCCTTATTTTTGTGGTCGCTGTCTCTGGCAAAATCACATGCTGAAAACAGGATAAATATATTTGATAGTTCTCGTGTCTTCTATGAAAACAGGAGCTTTGTTGATTTTTAAAATGAAAAGCCAAAATTTATTGCACAGTATATTTGCTAGCGTTTTATTAATATTTTCTGTTTATTACTTTTTATACATACAAACTGCTTTGTCTACGCCCAAAGAAAGTACATAGTTCAGGCCAAGAAACAGTATTTTTAAAGGAAGTGAAGCAAATGTTTGTGCATGTGCCACAAATGTATCTGAATATTTCTCTTCATTTGTCCTGAACTTTGGTTCACAGGGTGTATTGGAAAGGTCATAGCTTCAGTTTTTTGGTGTGTTTTTTTTTCCTCCACTGGAAGAACTTACTGTAGAAAGAGGCAAAAGAACAAATGGGTAGTAGCTAGATTGTCCTTGTGAAGCAAAATGAGTTTCTGGATGATGAAGTTAAAGCATTATTAAACACACGTGAGTGGAAGAAAAAGCCTGAGGGTGTGCCCTGGCTATTAGGGCACACGATAACACACTCAAACACACGATTAATTCTCTAAACTCTTAACATTTAATAAAGGTGCATTTATTACAATACGAGGCTGGTTTCTTTTCTATAAAATGTATGAATCTCCTAAGAGGCACAAAACAAGATAATCTGAAGGCTCCATCATGAACAAATCCTAGTCACCTGATTTGTAGATATAGAAGGCAAGTATGACAGGAGATTTTAATAACTGGATATCAATTTTAATAATCAGCCTGCAGTCACACTATGGTACATATTCTGGAATAAAAATAATAGATATGCTGATATTACCATTTTGTCATATTGTACATGAAGCAGGGCCCACTTACTAAACCTGGTAAACCTGGTATCTCAGGGGACTACGTTTCCCGGGGCCTTTTACTGGGTCACTGCTCCTGACAGAAGAGCTCAAACTAGAGTCTCCAGCTGAACGAATGGGGCCGTGGATCATTTGTAAAAATTAAAGGGGCTTCTTTCATCATGGTACTAGGTCACTCTCTTTTTTGAAAGTCCTTTTCGTTGTTGTTGATATTTTTGTTGATATTAATGTTTTCAGGCATTTTGCACAACATCACACATTTAAGAAATTTTGGTGGTTCAGTCATCTTTTTCTATTTTATAAAAATTCGAAGGGAGTCACTTCTGAAGTAATTAAATACAAACCAACAAAATAATTTTGTAAATCCACATGATGTGAGGAAATATACTTTCAAATAAGAAATATAATATGAAGTTTTGGGAGGCCATTTTTCTCTTCCTAAATCATTTTAAGCAAAAATTTAAAGAAATAAACAGATTAAATACATATACATTGTATATCAAATATATTACTGACAACACTGGTTTTCCCCAGCATCTGTTATGATTCTCAGCCATCTTGTGAAGAAAAGACTAGAACAGATTTTGGGTCTTGCAGAAAGTTAGCTTAGGGACCTAAGGTTCTGTGAGAGAAGCAGCTGTTCTGATGTTCTGTTTAATCTATCTCCCCTCTGATATATAATAAATGAATAATATATAATAAATTAATAAAGTGTTTATTTATAAAAGTATCTATCATCATCTCTTTGTCACAATATCTACCCACTCTAAAGGAATTTCCAACCTAATTGAGGGAGGCTAACTAATAAGTATAACGTAAGTCTTGACAAAGTAAGTACTATAATAGTACTAAGAAGAAAGGACTTCATAGCACACAAGAGAAAGGAATCAATTCCAGTTTGGTCCTTCGAAAGCTTTATGATAAAAATCACATTTGATCTGGCAGTGAAAAGACTGGAGGACTGCTGAGATGTGCATTCTAGGTATAAGGAAAAGTAGGGTGGAGGAGAAAAGGAAGGGTGGGTAGAGAAATAAGAACATACGACAAAACCCAAATGCGGGCCTTGGTTGGATGGGCCCCAAACTGGGAGACAGCGCTGAAGGGAAGGGTAAAGTTGGGATGGTGACGGGCTTTGAAAGCCCTGCCTCTGGGGCCTCCCCTCGCCTTCTTCAAGCGTCGCTCCTTTAATGAGATGACCCTAGCAGCTCTTTTATTAGGCACCGCAGAAGTAGAAACTTCTGGTACATAACCTCAATATATGAATATTAACTTTGAAATCCCATATTAATAAACACTTCTATTGTTATATATTATATTCCTTGGGTAGAAAAGCTAAGGGAAGCTTTTATATAATAAATACTATTTTTACGAATATAAACTAAAGTCTGTTAAAAATAAAATAGCATTCATACCTTTTGGTTCAGGTTTTCCAAAAAATTTTTTATAGAAATTTATCCTGCAGAAACCACTTTGAAATGGGCAAAGAGATTTATTAGTTTATCTGAAAAGTAATAAAGAGACTACCACTTTCCAGTCACCATGCTGGACACTGGGGACGCAATGGGGAGCAAAAACAGATAAACCCCGGAACTCACAGAGCTCACAATCCAGTAGAAGACTTACATTTTAATAAAACAATCACAAAATCCATGTAATATTTAAGTTGCATCAGGCAATAGTGGAGGGATTTGTGATGCCCTGAGAACGTGGATTAGGAAAGAAAACCCAATTCAGAGGTCAGGGAAGATATCTTGAGGAAGAGACAAATGCATAAATATGAAGACTAAGCTGGGATGAGAATGGTCCTTGCAGCATTATTTGTAATAAATAAAAAATGTAGAACAAATTACTTACAAAAATGATTAAATAAACCATCACATAGCCATTTAGTGGAATACTATCCAGTTATTAAAAAGAAGAAGGTACTATCATGGAAACAAGTCCAACATGTATTGCTAAATTTTGTAACACTATATTTTATACAAGTCCATTTATGTTAAGAATGTTTCTTGCATATGGAAAAAAGTTGGATACACACACGTGTATACACACATTGAGATTTTATATAAATAGAGATTGTTTGCTTTGGGGATTATCGTAGATTTTCACTTTCTACCTTATATATTTCTGTAATGTTTGAATTTTATATAGCCCTGTATTGTGTTTAAAATAATTAAAAACAAATATTTTTAAAAGTATGGCCCAGGTCTTACAACTGGTATGGGGGCTGAAGGGCGCACACATACACACGTGTAGTCAATTACAGATAATGCTGATAATTGATTTAGACAGTAACATCAAGTGATATTTAAAAATATACATTAAATCATGTGTTCAGGGAATAATTACCATTATCATTAGTGATTATAAACTAATGGAACAAAAGGCATCATTATTATAATGGCACCAAATTTCTATTCAATCTTGCTGGAAAGAGAGATTAGACGATTCTTGATTACCTCCATTCTTCTCACCTGTTTGCCAAAGACTGTAGTTCATAAAGCAAGATATTTTGTGTCAGTCATGAATAAAAATTAAGTAGGTATTTGTCACCAAAGAGGATTTACTCTGGAAAAAAAAAGAATTGCAGCCCTGGGAGGTGTGGCTCAGTTGGCTGAAGGATCGTCCTATAGACCAAAATGTTGGGGACTGATTCCTGGTCAGGGCACGTGCCTGGGTATTGGGTTTGCTCTCTGGTTGGGGCGCTATGGGAGGCAGCCAACTGACGTTTCTCTCTCTCATTGATGTGTCTCTCTCTCTTCCATCCTCTCTCTCTAAAATCAGTAAATATTTTCTTTAAAAAAAGAAAGGATTGCACCTAGAACATGCAGACATGGTGAGCACATGCAAGTTCTGCTCAGACCAAGATGGAAGAAGAACTTTGTAGAGGGGAAGAGGAAGTTAAGAGGATGGGCTGTTATAACCATACAGTCGAGTCCTAAACAGAGTTCTTCCTGTATGACTCTCCTCCCACAGGTATGAGAGCACCTCCCTCAAATCCAAGACAGTTCCAGTCTAGGTTAAGATCTTAAATAAATTTTGACATTTGTTAAACAGATAACAACATTCTGTAGGTCCAGGGAACCAGGGACCTTAGGAATTTACCAGACCCTCACACTTCTAAATTGCCAAGAGTTTGTTAAAACCATCATTAGCATTGCTATATGGTTCTCAACTTTCCATGTGCACAAAAACCAACAGGATATTTAAAACAGGTGGACTCCCAGGCTTTACTTTGGATTTGTCAAGTCAGAATTTCTGGGAGAAGGCCTGGGAGCTGCATTTTAAAGAAATCTTTGGTGATTCTGCTCCAAGTGCACCAAATCCCACTTTAGAAACATGGTCCGCTTTGGATCCAACCAATCAAGCTCTGCCTTGATGGAGAGGGTATTGCTGGCTTGAAATGAGGAGATCTAAACAAGAAACCCTCTTCTCCTTCCTAACAGGTTTTGACTGGTGGATGAAAAGAGAATCTGAAGCCAACTAGTAAAAATGCTTTTCCCCTTTCCATTTCCTCAGACTTTATGAAAGGCAAGGCTTCTAATTGGAGCTGGTTCAGTCCATTATTCATGTTTCGTTTTCATAGCAAACACTTTCTTATTCACTAGAAACCAGTGCCTTTCTCAATGGATGCAACCAATGCCTTCATGTCTGGGGACAGCAGAGCGGTTCATCTCAGCCCACAGTCGCATGGTTATGTTACGGGGAATCCTCTTTAACTGGGGACTGGGTGTGTATATTGAGGACTGAGAGGGGATGCGGAGGGAGAGTCCTGTCTTGTCAGTGCGGGGAGTATGCTGTACTTTCTTGGTCTTACATTGACAATTGCCAGTGACAGTTCCTACTGTTACCATTTCATAGGGGAGATCACTGCTGCACTGTAAATAAACCTGTTTCTGTCATTCAGATTTCATGTTCTCTTAGAAAAGCAACAATCATGGTTTTTTGGTTTAAAAAGAACACCTTACTTTTATGATTTACCAATATTTGATAGAGAATTTATACAAAAATAAATTAGACAACTGCATAATGATAATAAAAATACCCTCTGTATTTAATGCAGAATGTTTAATACAATTGTATTATAAGTACAAGTGATTGTGTTTAATATAAACTCCTATTATTTGTGAATTTCAGAGCATAGAAGAAATGAAATAATTTTTATTACTTTCTAGGTGTAAATCTTCTTTTTTTCTGTACCTCCCCTTTTCTCTTTCTCTCCCCTCCACCCTCCTTTCTCTCACTCAACAAATCTTCAGCAAAGGGAAATATTGCCATCTTTTTCAGTAGGCTCTGACTTCCCATCCTGATAAAAACTGACAGACTAGAAGATAGTAAATTAATACAAATGACTGTTTTTTCTTCCTCCCAGTAATTAGGATTTTCTAATCCCCACAGTAAATCCCCAATAAATGTTTGAAAATAACATTGGTTATTTGGACTGATTTGAATAGCATGTATTCATTTTTAAACAGAGAAGTATAAAAAAATAAAATAGATGCCATTATTAATCTCACTACCTAAAAATTACAGTTAATAATTTAGTGTGTTTCTTTCCAATCATTTTTATTAAAATAAATAAAATTATATATATTCTGGAGCACAAAATCACAATAATGTATACACATTATGTTTTTAAAATATTCTTACTTATAATACCAAGAACATTTTACCAAGTCATTATATATCCTTTGAAAATTAAATGTTAAAATGACTCTCTAGCTTCCCATTATGTGGAGCTACCATAATTTAAGTAACTCTTCTCCTATTGTTGGACTTTTCATTAGCTTTCAAATGTTTTCTAACAAAAAAACAGGAGGAAAAGCATTCCCTTCTTTGATGCAGAACTCTTCTTAGAGAGGGAATTATGTTCGTTCAGGGGTCTGCCACGATAAGCAGCATCTAGTTAGCGAAGAACTTGAAGAGCATGGATACCAAACCCAATTTTAAGTTGTTTGCATTACTGTGATTTAAAACAACCTCCCCTGCTCCAACCTAACAGCATAAACAGCTTTGTGTGAGAGGTTTGTGAGAGAATCAAGGAGCTGACTCGAGCTAGGGGCAGTGTGGAGTGTGGCATGGAGAAAGAAAAAAAACCACAAAGAGTCGTGAATGAGATCAAGTATCCAGAGGTGAACAGAGTGTGAGCGAGAATGTAAGTGCCCAGGAATTTGCAGAGGTATTGGAGGAGGGCACTGTGCTTCCCTAAGGACGTAGAACGAAAAACTCAAGCCAATTTTATTTTAATTTTAAAAGGTCAAGATGACCTCAGTGGACAGCAATGAAATAAATAACTCACAAGCGCACAGCTGGATTTTATTTTTTGATCCACTGGAGAGTCTTTGTCTTCTAATAAAGGAGATTTTAACACATATACATACAGGGTGGAGCAAAAGTAAGTTTACAGTTGTCCATATGGAAAATAATACAATCATTAATAAATAATAATACAAGAATAAACTGTTTCCTGTACTCTCTTATTGTAAACCTACTTTTGCCCCACCCTGTTTATCTGTTAGGTCATTTTGTGCTTTCAGTTAAAAAAATAAAGTTTATAAAAAATTTTTGGTTTCTTTTTTATTTAGTTTGAGCTATAAGGATTATGTTTACTTTACCCTTTATACTTAAGTGTTTTGGAAGTCACCTTGTGTCATAGGTCAGGTTCTCCAGAAAACAAGTGAAGATTTGTCTGTGGGAAGTTTGCTAGAAAGCACACTCAGGAACAGTGTCTCTAAGGGTGTGAGGGATGTAGGGATGGGCTGAGGAGGAAGCTGAACTGCAATGCAGTTTGCAATGGAAGCCTCAGTCCAACCTATGAAGAGCTCTGAGATTGGGATTGCCCTTCTAGAACATTCCAAGTTGAGGTGTGGGGGTCGAGGGAAAAGTTTGGCAGGAGAATATCCATTTATACTCCTGCACTTGCTGTTCACACTCTCGCGGGATGCTGGCTGCCTCTGGGGTCACGTAGTCATGTCCTGGGGGCAAGGAAGCTTCTCTAGCTGAGGCCTTCAGCAGGCAGCACTCCCAGCAGCTGGGGATGAGCACCTCAGCTCTGAAGGGGAGACCTGGGTAGTGCCCACTGTGCTTATTGCACGTAAGTTCCTATTTTTCTGCTAGCACTTACCTGTAAATTGATAATATCTAGACTTATTTCCCTGATTTTAATGTCAGTAATGACATTATATTTTTATTTTTTCCAAAATGATCAGCATTTTTATTTAATACTCAGTTTAGCAAATGTATAGGATGAAATTAAATAATGTGACGTCTGTGGTAATGTATCATCTAAAAGATTCCAAATATCTACACAATCATAGCTGATTCCCAACAAATTCAATTCACTTGAAGCTGTGAATCATGAGGCCGTATGATTATAGTGAATCAAACTCTTTACTGAATTAGTTGGTCAAATCAAAACATAAATTACATTATATTTTTAATGAAAAGAATTATTGACTTGGTTCTGGGTCAAATGAAAAATTTAGCAGTATTCCATTTCTTCACTTCCCAGTTTTGGTTGATATAATGTGGCATTTTAGATGGACATGATTAACATCATCATGTCGTCGTGTTTTTGCAATGTTTACCTTGGCTTTAAGAATTGTTTTTGTCATTAGTATTCATTTTGTAATCATCCCAAAATCTTTACAGATTAAACTGTTTAAACTCATAAAGGCTAAATATTATTTTTCTCAACTGCCTTGACATGAACAAACAGATGGGTCCAAGGCCCAGAGCTGATCTGTTGCAAACCCCAGAGCCTACATTTCCTTGCTGGTAGCCGTACTGCTCCACTAATCTCTTAAAAACGACCATGGGAGGCTGCGTGCTAGCCTGATATTTTTTCCATTTGGTTTCGCAGGAAGGTGACTTGGACTCCTAGCCCATTTTTAGTTAAAAACTATACCAGATTTAAGTTCTTTCCATTTGTGAGAGTGATGGCAGCAATGAGCAAGAAATCAGAATTACATTCACGCTGATCCATCCACCCATCACATTTTTTTGTATTTAACTTTCTAACCAACTTGAATGAACTTGGGAAAAGCACCTTGATTCTTACGAATGCATCAGAAATAGGCCACAGCATGATTATCGGAACAGGACATGCAAGATTGTGAGTGTAAGACAATGAGATAGTCCCCGGAATCTGCAGGTGAAAACCAGGTTCTGAGCCTATCAACCTCTTGTACAATATCAGTCTTTCAACAAGTACCTGAATCTGTTAGCGCATCCATTCTGCCATTCATTTAAGTGGGAAGTGCTGGGAAGAGAGGTGGGACACTAGATGGGATCAAAAATATGATTCCTGTCAGTCTTGTACAGATGGCCAGCCAGGAAGTAAGCACGTTACTCTCTGAAAAGGACGTCTTTCCTAAAACATGTATTATTAGAGAAGTCTAAGGCACAGACCCTCGGAAATGGGACTCAACTAGGGGTTAAGCCAGCACATAGATCAGTAGGCATATCAGTAATAACTTCTAATTTATTTTAATGTGGGAGTTTTAGCTATTTGACTGTAAATTGGATGCAGGTGTCGTGGACCTGTATCGTGCATCATTTTCTGGGCTCTGGGAACACTGGTATGATCCTGTAGGTTTAGAATGTGTCATTGAAGACTAAGTTAGACACGGTTCAAAGCAACAATGGGACCCTGTATTCAGAAAAATGAGGCATTAGGTCACCACTAAGGCCTTTGAAATCCTTGTAGCCTATTAGGATTTAAATTTTTCAGATCCCCATTCCTTTGTTTGATAAAGACATGGATAACCTTTCATAAAATATCTTTAATTTGTTTCTTTTTTTTCCAACTGTTTTATGTAGGCAATGTTAAAATACATGAATGTTCATTTTATGTTAAATGTTTAAAAGTTAGTTTTAGATACTATATATTCTTTATTCTCTAATTAGATAAGAAGTAATAAAATTTTTTCTATTTTTTTTCCTGAAGCCAATCTGTTTTATTAGCTATGTGGACAGGACTGACGTGATGTCCACAGCAGACATTTCTTTAGAGCTGATCGTGAGATGTATGATGACCACGCAGACTGTTTTTGTCTGTCCTTAGACTGCCCTTTCCTGCTTCTGTGTGAATCTCATAGCGTAAGGATTGAAGTAATTAATTAGCCAATTTGTAAGTAATTACTTCTGACAAGCTAGCCACTTTCCTTTAGCAAAGGTGTAAAATGAGCAATCTAGGAGACACGTAGTCAATTCACTGATTAAATTAAATACAAACCCAAGGACTTTCAGGGATCCTGTTTCTATGTAAAGCAAATAGACGCTTTATAACTAATAATTACACTGCAGTCAATCATTTAATTGTAAATAGTGCCTGATATTAAGGGTAACTTCATACAATAACATTTAATATCAAATGTACTTGTATACTAGTGCTCAAACATTTCTATCATTAGATTTTTAGATGACAATTTACCCAGTTTTATTTTTCAATAAGGAATTGTTTCGGGAGTTATAAGACTTCTGTATCTTTCTAAACCTTGGAAGAGAGACTATATCGATGAATGTATCATGCATACTAACATCGCTGGATACACTGGTGGTATGACAAGAATGTCACTTGTTCCTTCAGAAAGGTGTTACTGCATAGGAGGGTGGTTATTGCAACCTGTCCCCACTACAGAGGAAGCATAGCCTAGGCTACGTGATGGGACTTGACAGCCATTTCAAGATCTCTCTGCCCATGAAAGCAGCATCACTAGTGGCTTCCTATGGAATTGTCACCCTTTCTATTTTGCCTGACATGCTTTTATGTTGAATGAAAACAGTGGTGAATGGTTAAGTCTGAAAATGGGTATTAAATATATATATCTAAACATCAGGATGGAAGTTTCTGTTGGTGCTACATATTTCAGAGTCAAGATTTCCCAAGGAGTGTGAGTAAAATGCAAAGAGATGTTCAGATGGTGGTCTGAGGAATACTAGCTTTCTTTCTATTTTTTTTTAGAGTTTCCAATTGCTTTCCATCCTTTTTTAAAAATTATTTTTATTGTTGACACTATTATAGATGTCCCCCATTCCCTCTTGTTTCCTCCCTCCATCAAGTACCCCCTAACCCAGGCCTTCACCACGTTATTGTCTGTGTCCATGGGCTTTGCATATACACAGATATGTTCTTTGGTTAATCTCTTGCAGTCCCTCTGTCCTACTCTGAGATCTGTCAGTCTGTTCTGTGTGTCAGTGCCTCTGGTTTTATTTTATTTGTTGGTTTATTTTGTTGTGTAGACTCCGCACATGCATAATGTGGTATTTATCTTTCTCTGACTGGCTTATTTCACTTAGCATAATATTCTCCAGGTCCATCTAGTTGTCACAAAGGGTAAGAGTTCCTTCTTTTTTACAGCCATGTAGTATTCCATTGTGTAAATGAACCACAGCTTTTTGATCCACTAATCTGCTGATGGGTACTTGGGCTGTTTCCAGATCTTGGTGATTGTCAATAATGCTGCTATGGACATAAGGATGCATATATTTTTTCTGATTAGTGTACCAGGATTCTTAGGATATATTCCCAGAAGTGGGACCACTGAGTCAAAAGGCAGTTCCATTTTTAGCTTTTTGAGAAAACACCTTAGTGTTTTCCACAACTGCTGCACCAGCCTGCAGCCCCAGCACTAGTTTGAAGTGGTGGGGGAAGAAGAGCATGTGAAGGAAATGGCACATAGCTGGGCAGAGGGAGAGCTCAGAGAAAAGGGTGAACACGGAAACCAAGGGAAGAGAGATGCTCCTGGTGCTCAAGGGGCAGTGGGCTGGGGCGGGAAGAAGGAGGAGGAATAAGCAGGTGTGTAGGTGAGCAGGGCAGGACAATGTGCTTAGGTCTGCGTCTGAGTCACATCCACGAGGAGCAGCTCTTCCTTTTCTGAAGGGCAGAGTGGCAGAGTCTAGCTCACGTACAGGGACCAAGATACATCTCGTCGTGAAACTTCAGAGAAGACCTTCTCAGGAGCTATGGACAGACCCCATGTTATGTGTGAGGTGAAGACAGAAATAACTCAGACTGAAAAGCCAAGTTGCAAATTAGAGAAACAACTAATCAGAGGAACAGTGAGGACAATGTGTACCAGAGCCGGAGCTGAGGGTCCCTGGGCTCTGACAGTAACAGGCGCCACACTGAACAATGCAGCTACTATGACTGCCTATCACCAGCACGGCTGAGTTCCAGCCCCCAGGGCAGCCCTTTTCATCCTAGAAGGCTTCTGGTTGGAAGCAAAGTCTGGTAAGGAAGGAGAAGTAGAAGCTTAAATGCAAATCAGTGAGTGGAAAAAACAATGAGAGACAGAGAGAGAGAGAGAGGCTAAAGTGGCAAAGTGGAAACCAAAACATTTCCTTTATTTCAAATTCCATGGCATGTGGAATAATATATAATATTAGGAAAATCTGAAGTAAACTATGAGAGAAGCAGAATATTTAGACTTTTTTAAAAAGGAGGGATATGTGAGATAACAAAGGATTTCTTATACGCCACATCCATATTCTAAGAGCGGATTTAAATAAAATTATCCCCTCCCTTGAATTAAGTTATGAACAGGTGGGAAATTTATGTTTATATATAGGTTCTATGAGGAATAATACTGGTCACTCACTTATACATCCATTTGTTCCTCTATCAACTATGAGTATATCTTGATTGTCCACTTTGCCCTTGGCATTGGTGAGTCAGGCCAATCGTGGTACCTGTGCTCGCAGCTCTCCCCTCACCTAGGGGAGAAAGACACTAGTCAGGCAATCGTGCCTGTAATTGTAAAATTGACACAGTACTAGAGGATGTTTTATAGTAAGGAGACTTGACTTAGAGCGATGAGAGAAGTCTTAAGTCTTAAGAAATTGACAATTTCAAAAGGAGAGAACAGCATGAGCAAAGGCCCTCGTGGTGTGAAGACACATGACCTGAAAGGCTACCACGGGCATCTGTCTGAAGTAGGAGAACGAAGAGTTTTATTTTTAAAGTAATAGAAGCTGTTGAAGGGTTTTAAGCAGAAGAGTGGCATTCTCTGAGTTATGTTTTGGCAAGATCACTCTGCCTTCTGGGTGGAGGGGACGGGTAAAGTGTGGCTACTGGGAGACGAGCGCAGTGCCCTGGCTGCTGCGGGAAGAGGCTACTGAAGTCGGATAGACAGGAGGTGACGGTCGTTTGGGTTGTGGTAGAGAATGGATTTGTGAGATACTCGGGACCTAAAATCAACAGGGCCAGATATTAGAATCAATATGTGGGTGAGGGAGAAAGGGAGGTTAAGGCTGATTTGTAGATGTCTGGTTTCTATAACAGGAAAGATGGGAGTGTCTTTTGCTGAGAAAAGGAAGCTGACGAGAACCATGGGTTGGTGGATGGGAAGATTAAGAATTTAATTTTGGAACTGTAGACATACCTTTGGGACATCCACATGGAGATGACATGTTGGCAGGTGGATAAATGTGTCTGAAACTCTGATGGATGTCTGGTCTAGAGATATGTATGTGTAAGTCATCTGTGTAAGTTTGTAATTGATGAGAATATATAGGAAAAGAACATAGAATTAAAATAAAGAGAGAGAGAGAGAGAGAGAGGCCTTGGCACTGTGCTTTGAATATTTAATGTCAAGTATAGGAGGAGCACGGAAAGGACAGGCAGCAGCCAGGGGGCTAAGGGAAAAGCAAGGAAAGCCCTGAGTCACTCAAGCCCAGGAAAGAGCATGTTTGAAACAATAAGTGTGTAGTCAAGAGCGTTAGATACTGCCATGTGGTGGAGTGAGATAAGGACTATGGAGTCTACATTGAATCTAGGGACCAGCATGAAGGTCATGGTGACTCTACCAAGACAGATGTTAATGGAGAATTGAGTGGAAGCCAGAATGAGAAGCTGGAGAGTATTTGGAAAATGGGGGTGGGGAGAAGGGGAGACAGTGAAAATAAAGAACTTAAGTGTTTTGTGATGAGAAAGTTGGAGAGGTTGCTGAGTGCGCATAAGAGGCTGGGCTGTGGGCAGTTCTTCAGTGTGCTCAAAAGGATTCAGTTGAGAGAGCTTCTCCTCCAGAGTGAAGAGTTACTAGAGGGTGTAAGATCCCCAAGGACGTGGGCAGAGAGTGTTCCAAAGCCCAGGTAGAGGGAGAGCTATAAACGTTTTGTAGCCAGACAGTGAGAGTCTTCATGTTACAGCTTCAGTTTTATTCATGTTGTAGCAGCCAAGTTTTCTACTGATATCGGAGGAGAGGCAAATGTGTTTGTGTGTGTACATGGTGTGAGGGTAGCTGTCAGCAAAGGAGAGGAGAAGTTTTGAGATAGTTTTTGTGGAAAAAAGGAGAGCGAGTTAATCAGAGAAATGTGAGAGGATTTATCTGAGAATAGTTTTTATGCATTTACAGTAAAAACCAATCTGTTCTATTGTGTCACTTTCTTCAGAAGAGTTCAGCTGCCTGGGATGGGGTATAGATTGTTGGGCTCATCAGGGATGAGGCTTTGCTAGACAAAGGAGACAAAAAAGTTGAAACGACAAGGGAATGTAGAGTATTGGTAAAAGTGTTGAAAACTGCTGAACTGTAGGCTCTGCTAGACTGGAAAGGAAACCAAGAAAGCAGAAGGTCAATGCACTGCAAGGCCGAAGCTGGAGCGATTGACGGAAGCCCTGACGAGGCTGAAGAATGGCCTTGCAGGGAGCAGCTGAGGAAGCTGGGGAAGGAGTGGTGTGCGAAAGGTGTCTGCCTCGATGGCAAGACCCATTGCATGTGCACTGAAAATAGACGGCTCAGAGTATGGGAAACTAATGGATATGAGAATTTGAAGAACGAGGGGCTATTTTTGTCCGATATTGTTGTATGTGCATTAAAGCTAGTAGGGATGATTATGGCAGGGCTCGTAGAGCAGATGCTAAGGCTTTGATAAATAATAGGAAAGGGAGTGACCAGGATTTGGTTGAAGGCAGTGACAAGATGGGGACGTGGAGCTGAAAACCATGATGCTCAAGAATATGGACCTTTTTTCCCCCCATAGAAGCAGTAGTAGTAGATGGAAGTAGAAGGGGTGAGGCAGATAGCAGTCCTACCTCCTGGTACTGAAGTGTGTGGAGAAGAGAGGAAAAATGTGAGGACGATGGAAGAAGGGTTCTTGTGGGGGAGGTGGGTTTCAGTCATGGCAAGGTGCATGAAGGGAGAGCACATGGGTTGGGAGACTTCGATGGCAGAGGGGAAGGGCCTGGGAGGCAGGTGAGTGGCGGGACATTAGATTAGGGCCTGGGAGTATAGAGCTTTATTGTTGCAAACACAGATAGGAAACAGAACACTACAAATTGTAGACCAGGAAGAAGAAAAATGCTTTGAAAATCTTAAGAGGAAGAAACTGTTGGTTACTGATCACTACCATGTTAATCTAATTAAACCAAGAAGAACAGGACACCTCAAGTAGGTCTCTGACAACCCAAAGCAAAGGAGACTTTCAATTTAGAGAAAGAATTGTCTAAATTAGGGTTCGAACCCCATTTGAGACAATCCTGTAAATATTTAAGGTCTTATTTTTTAATCTTGACTGAATTTAGGAATAGAATGTTCCCCAGATTCTTGGTGTCCTTTTAACTATGAAACTCAGGAGTGAACACAGTCCCCCAGGGAGAGTTTGGCTAATTCCAAGGATAAAGGGAGGGTGACCTCATTGTTCTTCCAGGTACATGTTTGTCAAATCCTAACACTGTGCAATTTTTAAAAAGCCGCTGTTATGACTGACTCCAGCCTACCTATTTTTATTGCAGACTACTGTTTAGACATCTTTGCCTGTAGCCAGTCATGCCTCATCTTCTACATGTACACTTCATTTCCCTTTTCTGAAGGTACCACGTGCATTGTTTATCTTAAGTGAACTTTAAAAAGCACTCTGACCACTTTCCTAACTTAGTAAGGTTATTTTAAGTTTTGCTCTCCACCGGCAGCCTCACACTGGCCTTCCCATTGCCAGTGAGGAAGTGACTAACACACTCCAAGTTTCCTTCTTGCCAGTGCTATGTTCTAGGGCATCTGTTTGCAAACATTTTTGGCCTGCATTGCTATCTGCTACTCTGTTCCCTGTGCTGGGGGCACTTTCTGTGTAGGTCGTGACTTCATCATCTCTCTTCTGGCCTCTATCAGTGTTCAGAGAATTAAACCCCTAATGTTTCAAACCATAGGTCAAACTTCTGGAGATGTGCACGCCAAATAGGACTGTTTCTAAGTTAATATGCACGAACAACAAGAACTTAATTTTTCAGAATCAAAGTCAGCACCTCAATTAGTTTTCTTTTTAAGTTCTTGTATACATTGTATATCTCAGGCCTGTTTCACCGCATAGGAGTATGTGAGCTTGTGAGATGTCTGGTTTGAATTTTTAACCCAACCATTGCACAGAGCAAGGGCATCCTTAAGCAGTGTTTGAAAGAAAGAGTGCATGTAAAGAGAGAATGCTGAAAAGGACACATGTCAGCATGTGCAAGCTCTCCTTCAGGAAAAGCTAGTCTCTTCCCGGTCCAAGTTATGATGGATGCCATTTTGTCTCTCTTCATTTCCTCTCATCCTCGTGATCCCTTTGTAAGTGCTGTTACAAACATTTGCATCTAAATCGTGTTTCCCCTCTGAAACTATAAGCCTGCTGAGGAAAGGGATGGTGACTAATTTAGCTCTGTTTCACACAAAGCATCTTATGTAATGTCTAACATAGCCAATGCTCAAAGAATATTTGTTCACCGAGTGAACAATGAAAGGACATACACAGTTTAGGAGAATTCAGTTCCAAGTTGGATTTTATTTTTTTGCAAAGTGATTTAATTTTTTTAATTGTATCTTATTGTTTATGTTATTACAATTGTCCCAATATTTCCCTTTTGCTCCCCTCCACCCAGCCCACCTCCATGTTCCCTCAGGCAATCCCTACAACATTGTCCATGTCCACGGGTCATGCATACATGTTCTTTGGTTACTATATTCCCTATGCTGTACTTCATATCCCTATGACTATTCTATAACTACCGATTTGTACTTCTTAATCCCTTCACCTTTTTTGCCCATCCCCCCAAACCCTTCCATCTGGCAACCATCAAAACATTCTCTGTATCTATAATCCTGTTTCTGTTCTGCTTGTTTGTTTATTTTGTCTTTTAGATTCAATTGTTGATATATATTTATTGCCATTTTATTATTCATAGTTTTGATCTTTTTCTTCATAAAGAAGACCCTCTAACATTTCATATAATACTGGTTTGGTGATGATGAACTCTTTTAGCATTTTCTTGTCTGGGAAGTTCTTTATCTTCCCTTCAATTCTAAATGATAGCTTTGCTGAATAGAGTAATCTTGGTCATAGGTCCTTGCTTTTCATCACCGTGAATATTTCTTGCCAATCCCTTCTAGCCTGCAAAGTTTCTTTTGGGAAATCAGCTGACAGTCTTATGGGGGCTCCCTTGTAGGTAACTAACTGCTTTTCTCTTGCTTTTAAGATTCTCTCTTTGTATTTAACCTTTGGCATTTTAATTATAATGTGTCTTGGAGTAGGCTTCTTTGGGTCCATCTTGTTTGGGACTCTCTCTGCTTCCTGGACTTGTATATCTATTTCTTTCACCAAGTTAGGGATGTTTTCTGTCATTTTTTCAAAGAGATTTCCAATTTTTTGCTCCTTCTCTTCTCTTTCTGGTACCCCATGATGCAAATGTTGGAATGTTTGAAGTTGTGCCGGAGGCTCCTTATACTATCCTAATTTTTTTGGATTCTTTTTTTCTTCTTGGTGATCTGATTGGGTGTTTTTTGCTTCCTTATATTCCAAATTGCTGATCTGAATCTGGATTTCATCCACTCTACTGTTGATTCCCTGTAAATAGTTCTGTATTTCAATTAGTGTATCCTTCATTTCTGATTAGATATTTTTTATGCTATTGAAGTTCTCACTAAGTTCACTGAGCATCTTTATAATCACTTTTGAATTCTGCATCTAGTAGATTTATTGTCTCCATTTAGTTTAGTTTTTTTTTCCCCCCTGGAATTTTGATCTATTCTTTCATTTGGGCCATGTTTTTTTGTCTCCTCATTTTGGCAGCCTCCCTGTGTTTGTTTTTATACATTAGGTAGAGCTACTATATCTCCCAGGCTTTGTAGAGTCACCTAATGTGGTAGGTGTTCTGTGGGGTTCAGTGGGATAGCCTCTTCTACCATGCAAGCTGGGTATATGAGGTGTGTCCACTGTGTGGGCTGTGTATACCCTCCTGTTGTATTTGAGCCTTGATTGCTGTTGGCATGTCCATTTGTATGGAAAAGCCACTGGAAGCAGCTTGAGTGGGCCCAAAAGTTGAATTGGACAGGACCTCAGGGAATCACCAGGGTTGGGCAAAGAGTGTGAGCCAAGTTGTTGGAGATTCAAATAATGGCACCTGCCTGCCAGATCTGCGTGAGGAGGGCTCAGAAAAGGAACAATGTCCTTGACCGGCACTTCCATCTGGGAAAAAGTTGCCCCCCAGCTCTCACCCTGATGCTGGAGGTGGAATTTATATTCCATAAAGGAGGAATTTAGTTCCTCCTTGTATGTCTCTGGTTCCTTTAAATTTGCTGCCCCTGCCCTGGAGCTCAGAGGGAATGAGTCTGAATAAATCCATGCATGGGCCCTTTAAGAGGAACTGCTTGGGACCCCAGGAATTTCTGTCTTCCGCAGCTTCAATCCTTGCTGGTTTTTATAGCCAGAGTTATCAGGACTTACCTTTCTGGCACTGGAACCCTCAGCTGGGGTCCTAGTGTGGGGCTGGGACCCCTAGCCCCTCAGATATCCCTCCCAAATTTTGTCTACCATGTGTGGGTATGGGACTAGCCTGTTCTTTGTCTCTGTACTCCCCTACCAGTCTCAATGTGGCTTCTTTATATCTTTAGTTTTGGACTTTCATTCAGAATCACCAGAAATATAGCTTGATCTGTAGTTTAATTATAATTTTGATATGGTTGTGCAAGGAGGTGAGTTGTGTTTACCTATGCTACCATCTTGATGGGAAGTCAGTTTAATTTAATTTTAATTAAACTCTTTCTTCTTTCTAATTAGAAAATTTAACTAATTAATTTAAAAGTAAAAAGAATAAAAAATCAATATGGGATTAGAAATAGATTTTTTTTTGGTAGAAAAAGGGAAACCCTGTGGATTTCATTTAAAAAAACACTTATGAGTTTTTATAAGTGAATGTAAGAGGAAGTCTTGTATTCACCTACCTCTCTCAAATCTGGACAATATGTTTGGAAGTGTCAGCAGGCAGTGCCAAGAGTTCGCTATAATAGCAGATCAGTGAGAATCATAGGCCTGGATTCTATTAGCTTCAAACAGTCTGATTATGAACAGAAAAAGCATATGCAAGCAAGTATTTCTGGATAAAACATATGTTAAAAATAAACAAGGCTGTTTAAGAAAAATTAGACAGAATTAAACATGTCAGTCTGATCCTTTGTTCTCCTGTTACTATACAGGCAGAATTATCTTGACCAGGCTAAGAAAGCTATTGTTTGTGATAATGATTGTTGTAGGTACTATTACTTCCTATTAATAAATAACCTTTTATGTGTCAGGCAGTCTAACACACCATGCTTAGAACGATGTAACAGCATCACAGGACTATCCTGGCTTGGCATTTTCTCTACAGAATTTATAAAAACTCTTAGCTAATATAAAATGAATCTCCAACTTTTTGATGAGAAAACGTGGCAACATATAAAAAATATTCTGCTCCGCTACCTAGTCTAATATAGTTTTGTTATGTTAATTAAAGGTCATTCTCTGTGTTGATGTTTTGCAGGTTACATGGAATATACACTGAAGGAAGAAGAAATGAAGATATTGTGAGGAATGGCCTCCTGTAACACCTCTTGGCAAGACCCAGTCCTGACCTTCTCCAATAATACCTGGAGGAAAACAATAGCCAAACCCCACTGTCTGGTGGAATCTGGAATGATTTCTTCAGTTATAGACCCCTTCGTGTCTAAAGAAAAAATTGGAAACTGGGGTGCCCACTGAGTCACAAAATACCCTGACCCCTTGAAGAGTTGAAACAGCCTATAAACATCATCACTAACAAACATAATATACACCTTTCCCAAATACTAAATGCAATTACTGTTTTTTATTGAAATGTTACTCTGTATTAGGTATTATGCTAAATGCTTTACTTATAGTATCTCACTTAATTCCTTACCACGTCCTTATGGGGGGCATTATTATCCCCATTTCACAGAAGAAATGCAAGATTGCAGAGAATTAAATGGCTTACCCTAAATCACCTAACTGCAAAGCGGTGGTGGTAGTATTCTAAACCAGATCTACCTGATTTTCAAGCCTGGACCTGTCCACTCAGCTTTACTGCCATTCCATGGAAGATTGGGCCCACATTATGGTCCTTTGCCACTCAAGTGAGGCCTGACTTGAATACCAAAGTGCATGGCAGAAACCTTGGGGACTACCTAGTTCTACTGAGTCCCCTCTATCTTTTCCCTTCTTACACAAAAAAGTAATGTACTCTACACTGTTTTATTTAATACTAAGGCAATCTTTCCTTTTTCATTTAATACTAAGGCAATCTTTCCCATATTAGAAATTCTATTTCAAGTATTTCTATTGAAAATTTTTTCACCAACTTCATTTCCTTGAAGGATAACAATGAACCATTGTAAGCGTTAGTATGAGACTATTCTTCAAAATCATTTATGCATTGAAAAAGGTAACTAATAAATGGTAACACACGATGAATGAATACCATGTGCCAAGTGCACCCAAAACTTATATGATCCTTACAAACCTGTGAGTTAGACATTATTATCTGTTTTTACAGATAAAGAAATGAGATCAGTGAGGTAAAATGCTATGGCCAAAATTACACATCTATTTAGTTTATGAGCCAAGATCCAATCCTTAGTGTTTTCTCTTTCCACAGTCTGCATGTTTTTCCCATTTATTACCTTGACTCTCAGGCAAGTTGATTGTAGATGGTCTGCGATCATTTATTCGTTGACAATTCTTCCCAGATAAATTGCCTTCCTTTAAATTACAAAAAGAAAAATCATTTTGCCATCTTTTAAACTAAGAAAAGGAAAACCTTTTAAGGTTCTGTAAGTTAGCCAGGGGCATAGGTCAACTACATTTTTTTCTTTCAGGAATAAAGCAGCTCTGAGAGACATGATGCATATTAGATAGTAGGTCTTGGTTTCTAAACTCTAGCAGCGGGGCAACACATTTCTGTAGACAAACTATTGCCCCTTTACAAAGATAAAGGTAGAAAGAAACATAGAGAAAATCACTCTAGAGCAAAATCTCAGTTTCTTCCACAGAGAAACCGGATAAGAAGAAATAAGTGTGTCACCAAATAAGAGAAAGTAAAAGAAAAATGGGGTAATTGGGATCATATCTCCATTTTTGTTCGGCACAACCATTTCATAAGTTTCCTATGGACAGAAGTGTGCTATCATATGCTGGGGGTTGTCACTTGACACAGTATGTTTTATAGAATTATATTGGAAAAGAAGTAAAAAAAAAAGAAGTGGGTTATGTGATTCACATATTGGAAAAATCTTGAGTATACTCTTGTATGATACTTGTGTCTCGGTTGTTGATGCATTTTTTGAAATGTCTGTGCACTGAAGTTTTTCTTCCCATATCATTGACCCATCTTCCTCTTTCTCTCAGAACTGGGAAGGTAGTTGTGATTTGAGGTTCTTCATTATAAGGTAACTTTGGTCAGGGAAGTTGTGAATTCTCTCAGTGCATAATAAAGTCAGGGCATTCATTTGCAAGACATAAAGTCAAAATGATGTTCACAAAAAAGAGGACTTTTTTATGCAGAGGACAGTTTCAGAAAGAAATGAATTCTGTTGGGTGGTGAGAATTGTTCGATATTAGATATCCTGGAAGAAAAACCTACTGACTCAGAGTGAAAGGTACCCCCCCAGACACCTGTCCCAATATACCCTAACTCAATAGGTAGTCAAACCCCTTCAGTCAAGAGCTGCTTCAACCTTCACGGAATCCTGTACATATTCACTTCAGAGCAGGTCCAGGGAGATGACATCTGGGCTTGTGGAGGAGGGACATCCTCATTCACCTCAGTCAAAAATGGGCAGAAGCAGCACACCCCTTGTGATCTGTGGGCAGTGGAGCACGCACGCCTGAGAGAGATGGCATTGCTGGAGAAATTAAAGGACTTTTCCACAAATTTCCTCTTCTCAGGGGAGAGCTAGGGAGTCACACCATGAGACCAAAAGAAAGTGTCCACCACAGGGGTTACACACATGCACAAATATATTTTTTGGAGAAGAAATAATGGAAAATTTGGCATTGGAGATATTAGTCACACTTGCATGTTTTATATTCTTGAAATACGATGTTTTCCTGACACATCAAATAAAATAAATGAAAATTCAAAATAGGAATTACCTCTGAGAAGGGAATTAAATCTGTCAAGGGGACTAAATAGGGTTTTGGGTTTTTTTGGTGCAATTCAGTTAAACATTTATTGAACACCTACATTAAATGATATACCCAGAAATTTTAAGATGAATTCCTTCAAGGAGCCCTTTACATTTTCAGAGGGATGTGTTCAGAAAGAAGGGAACAGAAGGCACACACAAAAAAGCAAAACATTAGGAGGCTGTAATCATCATTAAGATAAACAGAAGAGAGTAGAACACCGAATTGGATATCATTGTTTTGTGTGCTCTAGGTAATTTAGCTGAAAAAAATTGGGTAAAACAATGTAATACAAAACAAATTGATCCATTTAAGAATCTGGTAAAAGTAATAATTTAGTCAAAAATCCCCAAACACAGAGGTTTGATTTAATATTATTCTAAAATTAAATTTATTGGGGTGATATTGGTTATAAGATTATATAGGTTTCAAGTGTACTATTCTGTAATACATCATCTGCATATTGCACTTTGTGTCTACCACCCAAATAGGTTTTTAAATGTATCTGTTAAATGTTATGTCTTTAAAAGTACTCTGAAACAACTATGACAAACGTTAACACTCATTAAGCTGAGTGGTTTGCCCATGGATGCTAAAATGAATTTCACTCTGTGTTTTTATGGTAGTTTGAAATATTTTTATATGGTAAATAAATATTGGCTTAAGAATCCATACCAATCTCCTTCTGGTGTGCCTCCCTGCGCTTAGAAACTGCAAAGCTAAAAACTAGAATCTCTTCCATAGGGTCCCTGGTATGATTTAGGTTCCAACAACACAAGACTTAACTGAGGAGTGAGGCAGGGGTGAGGCATCTATTTGTTGGGATGGCTAGAAAGATGGTGTTCAGAAACTGGGAGCTGTGGTGCAAGTTCGCCAGTGAAGTGGAGGTGGTATATTTTGCAACTAGCGGCCTCTTTCAAATCAGGCTGCAGGCAGGGTAAAATCAGGCAAGAGGCCAGCAGGGATAGAGTTCCAGAAATGTGGAAATCTGTTCATTTTATAAGCTGAGCAATTTCTAACGATCACGCAGGCCTGGGAGATCATTAAGCTGTGACTGGCCAGAACACAGAGGACTTGTTAAGTGCTCAGGGAAGTCAAGTACTTAACACGTCTTAGTAGTAGGATAAAGTCATCCCTTGATTAAAGACATTCCAGAAATATCTGAAAAAATGCTCACAAACTAGTTTTAAAGGGGTCAAGTTGACTTGCAGGTAACAACTGCCTGTCAGCCAAAACAAAATTCAACACCTTTTACAGGAAGAAAAAATTTCAGTTACTTAACAATATAATATTCACAATGTCCAGCATCCAGCATGTAATGCACCAGCAATAAAAGAAATCTACATAGAAAAAATAAATAAAAAGATCCAGAAATGACAGCAATGATGGAATCTGCAGAAAAAGTCTTTAAAACTATTATTAATATGTTCAAGTATCTAACGGAAAACAAGAACATAATGAGGAGGAAAAAAAGATACCTAAACAGAGCAAAATGAAACTTTCTGGAGGTGAAAAATACAATATCTGAAATAAAAGTTTCTCTGAGTGGGATTAGCAGCAGATAAGTCAGGCAGCAGGGAAAAAAAGAAGATCAGTGAACTTTAAAACACTGCTCACTGGCTGGTGTGGCTCAACTTGTTGGAGCAATGTCTCATAGACTAAAAGGTTGTGGGTCTGATTCCTGCTTAGGACACATACCCAGGCTGTGGAGGTGATCCCCAGTCCGGGAGCATACAAGAAGGCAACCAGTGGATGTTTCTGTCTCTCTCCCTCTCTCCCCTTCACCCTCTCTCTAAAAGCAATGGGTGAGGATTAAAAAAAAAATTAAAAACATTGCAAAAGATACCACCCAAACTGAAGTAAAAGAGGAGTGAAAGAATGAAAAAATGAACAGACCATTGAGACCCTGCGGGACAATAATATCAGTGGTCCAGGTACATATAATTGGAGTGCAGAAGGAGAAGAAACAGGAGAAAACAAAAGTCATTGGAAGAAAAAAAATGTTTGAAGAACTAATAGCCACAAATTTTCCAAATCAATGAAGAAAAATTCATAACTAAATTGTTAAGAAACAGTGATAAATGTAAAATCTTAAAAGCAGTATGGAGAGAAGGGAGGGGAAGACATATTAATCACAGGGAGAAAGAAGAATAATCACTGACTTCTTATTGGAAAGCATACAAGTTTGGAAGATGCAGGAACATTTCTAAAATCACAATGACTTTATCTCAAATATGAGACAAACTCAGATTGATGACTTACATGACTTCCAGAAAAAGATGCACCATTCTTCCTCCTTCATGCCCCACTCGACAGTTTCTTTTCCCTCATTTTTTCTCCCTCATTTTCCCCATTCTTTTTGTTCTGAATACCTTGTTTACAATAACACAGGTGGAGTAATCTTTAAGTATGCTATCAGATAAAATTTCTTTGATAGTGGTACTGTTTTTAAAAAATGTTTGTTCTGTTGATGTTGAGATTTTGATTTTTCCAGTGGCTATGAAATTAAAAATAGTTAGTGTTACAAGTAAAGAGAACAAATGTTCTAACTGTGAGCTCTTCACAATGGAATAATCAGTTTTAAGAGTGGGGATTAGGGCCTCTGTTAACAGAAGCGCTCTTGCTTACTGTACTCAATTTTCTCAAACTTTCATTAAAAGATGTTTCCCCAGTCACTGCCATAGAAGAAAATTGTAATTTCCTAAGCCCACTTAAGCATTTCTAGCCTTCACTGAGTCTAACATTTTTGGGACAAATTTTGATTTTTCTATGTATAATCTGTAACTAGTTTCAGAGTTTGCCAATAACAATAATACACATCAAGTAATATATTATCTACAATTATGTTTGTAGTTAGAATGTTATTATATAATTAGCAATTTTTAGATCACTATAATAATCAAAAGAGCATATACTTTGATAATATACTGACTATATGGCCCACTGAATATTATAATTCTTTTTTTATTTCTCACCAGAGAATTTTTTTATGTTTACTTATTTATTAAATGATTATTTATTTATTATTTATTATTGTTATTCTATGTTTTTCTAAAAAATGATCTTAAAGAGAGAGAGAAACATCGATTGGTTGCCTCCCCTACATGCCCTGACTGGGGATTATAATGGGGTTCAGAACAAAGATGCCCAGAAATATAGAAAAATATTCCCTATGAACCTTGGCTTGGGGAATGGGGGAAGCAGATGGCCATTGAGAGGTACTCTGCCTATCTATGGCAACTTGGCTAGCTTAATAGTTACGTTAAAAAGCTGTGCCACTGGCTTGGGACAGGGGAGATGGCGTGGCGTTGACTCGTGATGTAGCTGTGATACGGCGGGGAGAGCTTACAGCGCCTGTGAGAAGCAGGGAGGCAGCTCCGCTGTTACAGAGCCTGTGTGAGAGGCAGGAAGGTGGCTTGCCCTGTGTTACCGGGCCCCACCTGCCTGGCCTGATAATGGCAGCCGAAAGAATGTCAACTGTACAAAGAACAGGCAGATATAACCCACTGCGGGAGGAGTTAGAAATTGGATTATGCCAGAAGCTCAGGGCCAGGATTTAAACCAGGCACAGCAGCCATCAGATGCTCTCTCACTCTCTCTGCCACGTGGTTTGAAAGGGTGCAGGAGGGCCCCCCCTGGCTAGCCATGACACTGGCGTGTAAAGAGGAGCCATGCAATCTTGGATTAAGGGCTGGAGAATAGGGCAACATGAATGATGGTGCTGGAAACTGCAAAATCTGACTAGGTGAGCGCAGGTTACTGGAAAAAGCCAGAGATGCTGAACTGTGACTGGGGATGCTGAGCCGTGGACTTCTGCGTTTCTGAAAGACAGTATCTCTGACTGGTGTATTCTGAAACTGGTCTGATTTGGCACAAGGAAGGCAGGACTGTGTGTTTGTTGGTGTTTTAAAGAGAGTGGGACTTAATGACAGAATTCCACCATCATTCTAAATCTGTATGCCTTTTAAATAAATAATTCCTTTCTTTTTCACCAAACTCTGGCTTTAGAAGTCCCACTTCTTGGTGGTAGATAATCGGACCCCTCACAACTGTTTCAGAACTGCATAGGCTTAGGGTTCTGTAACAGGATCATACCCACAACCTAGGTATGTGCCCTGACCAGGAATCGAACCCGCAACCTTTTGGTGTACAGGATGACATTCCAATAAACTGAGCCACTCAGCCAGGGCCACATATTGTAATTCTTAAGGAAAGGCTTGCCTTTGATCATTTGAAAAATTCACATAATAGAAAGTCAGCTCGTCTAGCTTTTCAACTGCAAACCAGTTAACAAGTCCAGAGTGAATTTTAGAAATGCCAGTGCTGCTGTTGGAAGAGCCTGCTATTGTGCCAGATTCCGCTGATGGAAGAATGTTTTTCACAACTTGACTATTATTCCTTAAAAAATATTCAGCTGAATACAGAAATATACTGTCCAAAAGAATATAATGAGAGCCACAAATGTAATTTTTAATTTCCTGTTAGCCATGTAGAAAGGCAAAAAAAACCCCCCCAAAACAGATAAGTGAGGTTAATTTTAATAATATATTTTATTTAGCCCAAGATATTTAAAATACTTGATTTCAACATGTAATCAATATAAAATTATTAATCATAAATTTTACATTTTTCATACTATGTCTTTACAATCTAGTGTGTATGTTATACTTACAGCACAACTCAATCTGGACCAGCCACGTTTCAAGCGCTCCATAGTCACATGTGGCTAGTGGATACCATAGTGGACAGAACAGCTTTTAATATTGTAACTATCAAGACCTTGCTTTCCACTCTGCCCCCCTCCCCCCAGAAGTGGATCAACTTACATAACCAGGGAGAGGATATTGCTGACGCACGGCCAGCACTTCGGTGCTCAGGGCATTTTCATCTGTGGCCATGAGCCTGCATCATGGAACCTCACAAATATAAAGAAACACTAATGGGCCCATGCCAGGAAAGGAGGCTTGAATAAAAAGGACATCCCTAACTTCTTAAAAAATTGGATGTACCTGTATTTGTCCTGGTTCTCATGTGGTTTAAATATATAGTGACTTAGATTCAAATAGCTTCTTAACCTGCGCTTTCTTTTTTCACATGATCATTAAATATGAGAATAGACTTATGTTGAGAAAATAACTCTCAGTTATATTAACTCCCATGGGGTGTGGGGAAGATGACAAACATTTTTGATTGGGCAAAATGTTTTCTTGGCATAAGAAGAACTGAGTATACAACATATAGTCTAGAAATATTTTGCATAACTAGGAGCATTGAGAGGCAGAGTAAGCAGCCAAGCATTTTATGTATTTTTCTGAGAAAAAAAAATGTGGGAGCTTAGCGAGATTTATAGATGTACACTCTTTGCCGAGCCAGGTTGCACAGCAGGGGGCACAGAAAGGGTCAGAATGAAGGTAAGGATGAATGCCGGGAAGCAACATGGCCAGCCTAGAGATTAAAATACACATCCCCGCCCTCTCCTGGAGGAGCTGCAGGCCCCAAGGCCCTTCCCCAGCAGAGAGCGGTCTCATCAGCAGCACAAATCACAATGGCTCTCCCAGGAAATAGAACACCTTGTTCCTGCTGTGAGCCTGATGGCTCTCTCTCTTTCTCTGGCTAATCCTTCCCTGTAGGGTGCCTTTCTTTGGGGGGAAAAGTGTCTAGGCTATTTCCAAGCACCTGACAAATGAAAGTCATAATGAGAACTGGTCAGTCACATAGCTATTTAATGTGGTTGAAGGTAGAAAATGATACTGGCAAAAACCAAGTCTTCCCATAGCTTAGTGACTATTTTGACATAACCTATTCTGAAGAGAGTGAAATCATTTTATAATATTGGTGCTGAAGGAATGAAGCTGAGGATTCTATGACACATCATTTGTTCTGTTTCAAAGACTGTAACTTAACCCCTGATGTATCTGAATGTGATGGAAAGCCGTATCACCGTGGGGTCTCAGGGACTGGTCAGAAAATAAGCTGGCAACAGTAGATATCCAGGAAATTAAACTTTTCTAATCTCCCACAACACTTTTGGAAAGATTGGTACTTGATTGAGTACTTCTGGGAAACTCTCTGCCCAGTTCAATAATGGTATTAAAACATTCAAGTATAAAAGAAGTTAATATAATATTAATGTTTATGTGCAAAACAGATCCTTCTGCTCTCTAATAAAAAAAAAAAGCTAAACAGTGGGAGCTCTGAATTTACTTTAAAAAAAATTTTTAGTTTTATTTAAAATATAAGTGACATGTAAAATTGAAGGTATTTAAAGTGAACTTCCTGGTGATTTGATATGCACACCTGCGAAAGTATTCCCTTCATCTAGTTAAGACATCCATCACCTCACAGAAAAGCAGTGCCAGCTACGGAACTGCTGCTTGTATTTAGGAAAGGGAGTGCAGGTATAGCTCTGTGAGGGCATTTTTCAGCAGCAGCAGGAGTTTGAGCTCCAGATAAACCCCAGGCAAGGCCTAAAACCCACCCATGTCCATTACAACCATCCTTAACTTCTTGCTTGAGGAGGAAGGAGGAAAAGGAGAGAAAGAGGGTGACCACATATAAAAAAAAAACAAAGTTCTCCTTTCTTTGGCTCCTCCACCTACCTTGTCCCCCAGCCCAGCCTTTACTAACTGATAAAGCTCTGAACAACAAATGCATTTGAGCAGAGTACACAGCTGAATTTGTATCACAGCGTCTCTTTCTGGTCATTCTCTCTAGGTAAGCTTATCACTCTCATGAATTCAGATACCACCCATATCCCAACAACTCCTAGATCTACATATTCAGTACAGACTTCTCTTCTGAGCTCCAGACCTATAAATAGAGCTTCATAGCAGACATCTTTGAATGCTGGTTGTAAACTGTAGGTGTGTCAAATTCAGCAAGTCCAACTGAGCCTGGTATGTTTCCCTGACAAACCTGTCCTCTTCCAATGTTCTCTCTCTCAGTGGATGGCACCACCCTGTCCCTGGTTGCCCATATCTGTCCCAAGAGTCATCCATGACACCTCTCACATCACTACTCTTACAGTCAGTCACCAAATCCTGTTGAGTCTAGTTCCTGCATATCAAATCTGTCTGCTTTGGCTGAAGGTGAAGGGCACAGTCCTTCAGACTACCAAGTCTTCCCAAGACTTCTGACACCATCCTCAATTTGGGGGGTTCCCAGAGTCATCCTCACTTCAGGCTAGCTGTCTACAAATTCAGAGGTGCCCAGGGACTCCCTCATGTTTGATAGTTTGGGAGAATGACTCAGAACTCAGGAAAGCATTAATTACATGTATAATTATAATTCTATTATAGCAAAGAACACAAATTAGAACCAACCAAAGGAAGAGATGCATAGGGTAGAATCTGGCACTGAGGGGGTTCCAGTCTTGAAGTTTCCGTGTACTCAGGGATGCATTATTCTCCTGGTGTCTGTGTGGCAATACACACATGGAGTGTTGCCAACCTAAGAAGCTCATTGGAGCTTTGTTTTCCAGAGATTTTTTTGAGGCTTCATTAAGTAGGCACGGTTGACTGAGTCATGGCCCACATGTTTGCATTCAATCTCTAGCCCTCTCCCATCCTTGGAGTTCAAACTAGTAACATGTGGCTCAAAATTCCAACCCCCTAATCATGTGATTGGTTTTTCTGATGTGGCCAATCCTCACTTTAAGTCTTTTGGTGCAGGCAGGGACCTCACACTGAGCCATCTCTTAGCATAACCTAACAGGTGTCCATCATGAGTCATTTCATTAACATAAAGTATTAGGTGTGGTGTTAGGGGTCCACTATGGCTAACAACACATTCCTATTACTTGGGACATTCCAAAGGTATAAAAGTTAACTCCCAGGACCAGGGACAAAGGTCAGACCTCTCTTTGAGTGTAGTGAATTCATCATACACAGCATCTTAGAACTGGCAGGTTGGTGTCCAGAACAGACTGCATATATTTCCCTAAGTGTACATTGAAGGTCAAAAACCAAGAAAAAGCAACTTAGGGCTTAGGGAGATTTTAGTCTTCAAATGCCATCAACACACTTTTTTTTTTTTTTGTCTTCATCTACTTAAACTTCATGGTACAGACAGGGAAGACTTAATATTACCAGGCACAGAAGCGAGATGACATGCCTAAATAATGACCACTGTAGTAGCGCGTAGTTAAACCACAGATTACAGCAATTTTACCTTATCCTTTTCTGGTGGTTTATAGTTTACAAGTGCTTCATATACCTTATCCCCTGGACTGTTAGTCATAATGTAAAAAAGGCTATAAATAAATAATTTAACAATTGAGTGGCAACATAGCAAAAAGATTATTCAACTTTTTCATTCAACAATTAGGTTGTGCCAGGATAACACTCACTTCAGATCAAAAGACAGACAGAGACTGAAAGTAAAGGGATATAAAGGCATTTCATGAAAATGGAAACAAATAACCAAAAGTAGTTGGGGTAGCAAAACTAAACCAGACAAAATAGATCTTAAAACAAAAGCTATTATAAGGCACAAAGAAGGAGGAACTTCTTGCCAAGATGGAGGTATAGGTAGATACACCTTGTCTCCTCGCACAACCAAAGAAGGAAAACAACAAATTTAAAAACAAAATATAACCAGAACTGCCAGAAAATCAAGCTGTATGGAAGTCTGGCAACCAAGGAGTTAAAGACGAAACATTTATTCAGACAGGTAGGAGAGGCAGAGACGGGTACCCAGGGTGGAGAGGACTCTCGGGAAAGGATTCAGCTGGCAGACCAGGGTGGGCAAGGCAGTGGCTGGCAGACCAGGTGCTACCATATTTGTGTGTGGATAAGCCGGGAGGAACAACTGGAGAGTGAGACAGACCATGCAACTCAGGATTCTGGCACAGATAAAGAAAGCCTCAAAACCTTTACTGGTAAAAACCCGTGGGGGTTGCAGCAGTGGGAGAAACTGCCAATCTCACAGGAGAGTTCATTTGAGAGACCGCAGGGTCCTAGAATGTACACAAACCCACTCACCTGGGAATCAGCACCAGAAAGGCCCGATTTGCTTGTGGGTAGCAGGGGAAGTACTGAAAGCTTGCCAAGAGCCAAGTGGCATTGTTCCCTCTCAGACTCCTCCCACACATACAGTACCACAAGGCAGGGAGGTGGGTTGCCCCGCCCCAGGGAATACCTAAGACTCTGCCCCTCACAACGTAATAGGTGTGCAGAGACAGAAAAAAAATACGACCCAAACAAAAGAACAAATCAAAACTCCAAAAACAGAACTAAGCAATGAAGAGATAGCCAGCCTAATAGATACAGAGTTCAAAACACTGGTAATCTGGGTGTTTACAGAAATGGTGGAGTATGGTCGCAAAGTGAGGAAAAAGTGAAGGCTGTACAAAGTGAAAGAAAGCAAAATATACAGGGAACCAACAGTGAAGGCAAGGAAACCGGGACTCAGCTCAATGATTTGGAGCAGAAAGAAGAAATAAACATTTGACCAGAATGGAATGAAGAAACAAGAATTCGAAAAAATGAGGAGAGGCTGAGGAACCTCCAGGACAAGTTTAAATGTTCCAACATCTGAATCATCAGGGTGCTAGAAGGAGAAGAGGAAGAGCAAGACATTGAAAACTTATTTGAAAAAATAGCGAAGGAGAACTTCCCCAATCTGCCAAAGGAAATAGACTTCTTGAAAGCCCAGGAAGCTCAGGGAGTCCCAAAGAAGTTGGACCCAAGGAAGCACACACCAAGGCACATCATAATTACATTACCCAAGGTGAAAGACAAGGAGAGAATCTTAAAAGCAGCAAGAGAAAAGGAGAGAGTTACCTACAAAGGAATTCCCGTAAGTCTATCAGCTGATTTCTCAAAAGAAACTTAGCAGGCAAGAAGGGGCTAGAAAGAAGTATTCAAAGTCACAAAAGACAAGGACCTACATCCAAGAATACTCTATTCAAAGCTATCATTTAGAATGGAAGGGCAGATAAAGTGCTTCCCAGATAAGATCAAGTTAAAGGAGTTCATCATCACCAAACCCTTATCAATTAAAATATTAAAGGGACTAATCTAAGAAAAAGAAGATGATCAAAAACATGAACAGTAAAATGACAACAAACTCACAACTATCAACAAATGAACCTAAAAAACAAAAACAAAAAAACAAAAACTAAGCAGACTGCTAGAACAGGAACAGAATCACAGAAATGGAGATCACATGGAGGGTTATCAGTGGGGAAGTGGGGGCAGAGAAGGAGGGAAAAGGTACAGGGAATAAGAAGCATAAGTGGTAGGTGCAAAATAGACAGGGGGAGGTTAAGAATAGTAGAGAACATGGAGAAACCAAAGAAGTTATATGTGTGACCCATGGACATGAACTAAGTTGGGGAATGCTGGTGGGAAGTGGGGTGTAGGGCAGAGGGGAATAAAGGGGAGAAAAAAATTGGGACAACTGTAATAGCATAATCTATAAAATATATTTTTTTAAAAAAGAAAGAAACAAAGAAGGACCCAGAAATTGTACTTCTTGGTATTTACCCAAAGAAACACAAAACACTAATTCAAAAAGACATATGCATCTATATGTTTATTTCAGCATTATTTACAATAGCCAAGATAAGGAAGCAACCTAAGTGTCCATAATTAGATTATTGAATAAAGAAGTGGTGCATATACAACAGAATGTCACTCAGCCATAAAAAAGAATGAAATCCTGCCATCTGCAGCAACATGAATTGACCTAGAAGGTATCGTGCTGAGTGAAATAAGTCAGAAAGAGAGAGACAAATGCCATATGATTTTAATTATATATGGAATCTAAAAAACAAATGAATAAACAAAACAGAAACAAACTCATAGACACAGAATATATTTCAATGGTTGCCAGATGGAAGACAGGTTGGGGAGTGAGTGAAAGAGAGAAAGGTATTAAATACCAGTTGGTAATTACAAAGTAGTCACAGCAATGCAAAGTACAGCATAGGGAATATAGTCGATAATATTGTAATAACTATGTGTGATGTCAGATGGTACTGGATTTACTGGGGTGATCACTTTGTAAGTTATATAAAGGTCAAATCACTATTTGCATACATGAAACTAATATAATATTGTATGTCAACTGTAACAAAAATGAAATATTATTTAAAAAATAAATTTAATAAACCAAAAATGAGGAAAAAAAAGAATTAGGTTGTACTAGAATTCATTTTTCCAGCACTGCAGAAGCACTATTTACATGACAATTGATATGCTAATTTAGATCAATCTAGGAAATCTGGTACGTGGCAATCCTTTGTTAATATATTTGAAGATATTTTGTTAATATGGAAGTTTGAAAAAATTTTTAGCAGGATAAAAACAAATTACTATACCTCTGATATACATGGGAGAGGCCCAGGAAAACTGAGCAACTCCTGAAAATTTAAAATTTGGTAGACAGTGGTTATTTTTCTAAAATCAAACTTAAGTTAGTGTGACATAAAAAAGTTAAGGTAAAGCGGATAAAAGAACTTTTCCTCTTGGAAGGGCGCTCTTTGCTTTTACGTAGAATATTTACCCCCTTTCTCCTGGGTAGGTAGAAATTCTTTCATGTCTCTTTTTGAGAATGTGTAAAAATTTTTTTACTTCTAGTATTATATCAATCTACCTATCAGATATTTTCAGATGCAGAAAGTTATGCCCTCACCATTTGTTCCTTTAAAATTTCTGTATTTAAATTTTTTACAAATTCACACTCATCAAACTGAGGAAGCTTAGCAATAGTGATGATACTTTCTTAGCCTTTTAAAAAGTGGTTCCAGGTACTTTATTTAAAACAAAAATCAAAACACTTAACTAAAGGAATCAGGGTCCTGATAGCAAATTGAGCTCGCAAGCCCTAGAATTAAGAGAAAATAAATAAAATAAACTGGAAAGTCTGTACCTGCTCTAGAAACCAGCGGAGCAGCTGAAGGCCAAGAACCACGAGGCGCTCCGAAAATCTGGAAAGCAGGTTCAAATTTTAAAAATCATAGCTGGAAGTGTAAGAACTCCAGTAAAAGACTGTTTATGAATTAATAGATGAATTCCAGTGTATCAGTCAGGGAGGCAGAGAAGCAAAACCAGTAGGAGTTGGAGGTAAACATATATCCCTATGTACAGAGGAATTTGTTACAGGGAATCGGCTTACCCACTTACGCAACTGTGGGGGCCCCTTGTTAAGCAGTCTCTGTAAAGCTATTGTCTCTGCATTTGTTCATGAAGCTTGAAGTCCACAGGGCAGGCAGTCGGCATGGAAAGATCACGAGCAGGATGGAACCCACAAACACCATCTGGAAC
This sequence comes from Mormoops blainvillei, assembly GCA_004026545.1. NCBI lineage: Eukaryota > Metazoa > Chordata > Mammalia > Chiroptera > Mormoopidae > Mormoops > Mormoops blainvillei. Next base: position 5,309 of record PVJD01012019.1, on the reverse strand, counting down.
CCCATGGAGAGAGGCTGAAACCTGTACCCATTCTTGTCCTTCTGACATTGGCGACAAGGGCATTCTGCAGAAGCTGGGCTCTGTGTTACAGAGCTAAACATGCACACCTGGTTCAGGGGTCAGAGAAGCGGAAGGATGCCCCACAGGAAGGGAGAACAATTGCGGCATGCCTATGCGCTGCATTGGCCGCTCAGTAACAGCGCCTGTGGGTATCCTGACTAGAAACACACAAGAAAGGGAATTCCGGGAAATGTAGTTTAGCCCAGTCGAGTGGGCACATTACAAAAATATCACATCCAAGAAGAAGAAAAATACATTTAAGTGGAAGAAGTGGAATACAAGACACAAAATAAAGAAATCAGTAAAACAGCTTATTAAATTTAAATGTATTAATTTTAAAAAATTTAGAGCAATAAAAATTGGAAATAATATTTTAGAAGAATGCAATATATAAAACAGCAGGAGTAAGGCAGGTAGGAGTAGAGAGAAAAAAGAAACAAAATGTTGCCAAGATTCTGCTATGATTCAGGGAAAGATATCGAAACAACTGAAATGTTCTTTAATAGATGATTGGATATGAATCACAGTATTCTTTTTTGCATACCTAATAATTTTTCTCAGATCTTGGATGTTATGAATATTACGTTGTTGAGCGGTTAACTCTTAAAAAACTGCTTAAAAAGGGTGGTGAGTTTTATCATGACCAGTAGGCAAGTCACTTGCGGATCGCCCGGATGCTTACTCATGAGCCTCGTTAAGGCGGCTTACAGCAGCCTTCACTCTAGGCTGCTTCAGCGCTGTGACTAAGTTGCAGCATTTCTGTTCTTTCTATCCTGTCCTTCAGTTTTTCAATTTCATCTCTCCGCCCCAGCTAGTTAGAAAATCAAACATCTTCCAGTCCCGTGTGAGCTCTGGGAATTGATCAGCCTTCAGCTCCTTCATGAGGCCTCATGAAGTTCTCCTGTGCTGTGCACAGCTCAGTCAGAGTGCAGCCAAAAGTTCAAGTTCCTGGAGCTCTAGTTCCGCAGTTTCTTTTCCTCAGTATTCTGCCTTGCAAATTCCACTCACGTGGCATTCCCAAACCCCGATTTCCATCTCTTTAGCTCAGCAATGCCACTGTGGTCCGCTTGGCCCTCCCTCTCTGTGCTACAGTCTGGGAAGTTCCTCTAGGCAGAAGCCAGAGGTGACCGATCATTAATTTCGCCTTATTTGTTTCATTTTGGTGAAGTGTTACAGTCCTGACTATTTACAATGTCTAAAAACTCTTGTTTCAGATATTTTTGTTCAATTTTCTAGTTGTTTATGGCTAGTTCAGTAGCAGTTGGTCTGTCATACCTGAAAGAAGAAATCTTCCACATTTTTTCTTGGTTGTATCATTAAGCCTGTGAATCACATGAAAAATGACCTGTACTGCTAGACTGTTAGATACATGAACCAATAAATTTCCTCTTTATTTTAAGACAGCATGAGTTGGATTTTTCTGCTGCCTACATCCAAAATTTGTGTACTATGTGGTACACTATATTCAGAGTTGGATTCACAACCCAAACTGAAATATTTATGTAGTACTCTACTTTTCCTCCTACATTCTCCCAAGTTGATCTTTAGCAATGCAAGTACTGTTCTAATTCACTTTAGTTACCTTCTATATACATTTATCGAGGATCTAAATATAATTCAGATGCTATGTGAGACTCTAAGAGGTAAAGATAAAGTTTCTGCTCTCAAGAAGCTAATAATCTACTAAGGAAAATTTACATAGAAGCAACAATAGGGGATCTAATTGCATACCCCAAAACAATATGTAGCAGTCCTAACTTTTGATACTTGTGAATGTGATTTCATTTGTGAATTTATTCTTTGAAGAGCTAATTACGTTAAGATGAGTTCATACTGAAAAAGAGTGGGATAATCCAATGGCCAGTGTCCTTATAAAAAGAAAATTTGGACACAAATACACAGTGAAGAGAATGTCATGTGAAGACAGAAACACAGACACACAGGGCAGAAGGCAACAAAAATATTGAAAGTAAATAAATAAATAAATAGTTGAAGTAAGATGTACCATGCAATCATCAAAAAAGACTAAATTATATGTTAATAAAAGAAATAAATTTGAGGAGGAATATTTCATAATGATAAAAGGATCAATTGGACAAGAAAACACAAAAATTCTAAGTGTGTATATATCTAATATCATAGTTTGAAAATGTATAAAACAAATTTGAAAGTACTTATAGAAGAAAATGAACAAATTACCATTAGAGTTAGAGACTTCACAGATCTTTCTAAGTAGGCGAAACATCAGCAAGGATAAAAGATGTGAATAGTGCAATTAACAAATTTTCCATATATATGTATATATTTATACATACATGTATGTAAATATACATGAAATGTACCCCAAAACTGCAGAATATACATACACACATTCACATAAAGTGTACATGGACATTTATCAAAATAGAACATAACCCAGATCATAAAAGCAAGTGTTATCAAATTTCAAAAGATTAAATGTATAAAGAATATCTTTTTTGATCCAAGTGAAAATAAACTAGAAATCCACAATAATATACTGTTTGCAAATATTTGGAAATTAAGCAAGATATCTTTAAGTAACCCATAGTTTAAAGAAGACATCACAGAAAATATTGGAAAATAGTTTTAATCGAATGATGTATCAAAACTTGTAGGATACAGGTAAAGCAGTGTTCTCTGAATGCATATATTACAATACAAATGTTTATTCATAATGGCCTCATACTAGAAACTACCAAAATATTTCTCAACAATAGAAGGAATACATAAAATGGAATAATTATGCCAATGAAAAAGACTGAACTACTGCTATAAATAACATGGATGAATCTCACAGACATAATGTTGAGTAAAAAAATTATGCATAAAACAACACATGATGTATGACGCCATTTATATGAGGTTCACACAACAGGCAGAATTGTTCATGTGTTATGGGCCAAAATAAGGAGCCTTTGGAAGGTGTTGACTGGGAGGAGCACAAGGGAGCCTTCTGTGGTTCTGGCGGTGCTCCATGTCTTGTTCCGGGTGGTTGTTACACAGGCAAATATATGTAAAAATTCATCAAATTACACTTTGTTGTATTTTACTTTATGTAATTGGTACTTCAATAAATAAGCAAAAAAGAAAATAATGAGGTTAATTCCCCATCACTATTCTTTTTGGAATTCCCCTCGCTCTTCTTGCTTATTTTGCCATAGTTAAAAACTTAGAACCATTGTGGCGGTTGTGAAGATACACTGCTCAGACCTCCTTTCAGGAGAACTTGCGGTGAGAAGGTAAGTGGCTGCTGCTTTCATGCCGTCCTTGGCCCCTCTAGGCCTTTGATGGGGTCACAGTGGAGATACTGAGCCAGGCCGTCCCTGCCCACGATGGGTCTCTTCAAACGGGCAGTGTTTGCTTTGGGGGTGACCATCAGCCTGCATTGCAGTCTGGGGCTCTTCTTACCCAATTCTTTCCATCCCTCTCTCTTTCACAGGTTCAGTCCTGCACAGCGCTCCACCTACTCCTGTTTCCTCTCCACTTTATCACTCACAGCATTTCCCCAATAAATCTGTTGCACACCTAATTCTGCTTTGACATGAACAAGACTGAAAATTTGGAGCCTATTGTCTTTTCTCCTAAATAAACAATTCAGCCATTCCTTTCTGGATCTTGCAGTTTCCTGTGGCAACGACAAGGAGCCCAGCCTGGGTCTTTGTTGTTCTAAGACCCACAGACATCTCATCTTTCACCAATCTGAAAGAGTCACCCTCTCACTTGGGAGAAGACATATGTTGTCTCAGACATCCGTCATCACTCTTTTTCTTTAAGTGGGATGCACCCTGATTTCTCTTAAACCTCATGCCCTCTAACAAACTAGAGGACATCTTCATAGTGCAATTACAGAAGCTGAGCTCAGAGTCAAAGAAATGTAAAAACCAGCCTAAACACTAAATGACAGCTACTTATGGACCCAGTCCACTTAGTTAAGCTGATTTTAGAGGCCTGGAGTCAAGTACACAATGAGCATCGTTTACTTTGAAACTCTGTCTTTCAGGCTGGTAAATGATCTTTTTTATAGTGTGGCTGCCTTTCATGTCAGGGGATCCTATTTTTCACAGTGGGTGCTTAGTAGTATTACCCTTTTGAATAGTCTACAGGGCTCCCCACTGTTTCATCACCATTTGTAGAACAGTGACACAGTCTCTGGAGCCCTTAATTTTTCCCTCCGGTACAAGACAAATGCACTGAAATTGTGCCAAGATTTTGCTTCAACCATAGCATGAGATAAAGAGGATTTGCAGGCAAAGAACTCCCTTGAATCGCAGCCAAAAAAGCAGATAACTTTTAAATAACACAATGTGGCAGAAGAAACTGCCTTGTGGCAATCCACTGTTGAGAAAAAGAGCAACTATTTACAGCACATGTTGGTGAACGATGTTCGCTTCAGCTCTAGGAAAGGTGAGAGTTCACCGTACTGTTTCCGGGTTTTCTTACACCGCTAAGGCTGTATTAAATGTTCTAAACAGAAGTCTTATAGTTTTATTATTTATCTTCAACCAGTTTTAACTGACTTTTGACAATCAATCACATGACTAATTCAAACTGAATACAAATGTAGTCAAAAAACACATTAAAAGGAACATATTATGATAAATTACCTAATATTATACAGATGTACCTCCTCTTGAGGCAAGTTTAGATTTATAAAATTGATAAATAATAGGTAATTGCTTTCTTTTGCTGAAGAGCTCTTTTCTTTTTCAAGATTTTATTTATTTATATTTAAAGAAAGGGGAAAGGAGGGAGAGAACATGGATCGTGAGAGAAACATCAATTGGTTGCCTCTTGCACAGCCCCCAACTGGGCACCCAGCCCACAACCAGGCATGTGCCCTGACTGGGAATCGAACTGGCAACCTTCAGTCTGCAGGTCTGCAGGTTGGCACTCAGTCACTGAGCCACACCAGCAAGGGCATCTCTTTTCTTTTTCTACGTAAAGTGATTCATCCTCAGATTTCTCTAAATGTTCGTAAAGTGTAATTATATTTCAAAAGTTCTTTTCAAAAACGTACTTTCTGGAATATATCTACTGTATTAAATGAAGTTTCTTATACTATTGTTAACAAGTTGTTAACATGGGAGAGCTGATCATGTTATGAGGTTTAATTAGCTTCTGAAACCACAGTACTTGTGGGTGGTGCCGAAGGACACTGATTTTAAAACATACGTCACAGAGGAGACCAAATGTCTCCTAGCCGAGGAAACAGCTACGTAGACTGGAGC
>PVJD01012018.1:0-42378 GCA_004026545.1 Mormoops blainvillei | reverse complement strand
TGCCAGCCCCCAGCTGTCTGAATTCAACTGAGCCGAGCTGAGACGTGGGGATCATCATTTTCATAAGTCCCCAAGGGGAGTCCAGGGTTGAAGACCTCTGATGTAGGCTGATATTCTCATATTTCATCTGAGGAAATGAAGACCAGAGAAAGGAAGTGGCGTACCCAGGGTCGTACTAATACCACAGACAGGTCGATAGCACTTGTAAACAGTAGCCTAGGAGTAAATACAGAATCAGAAAGGAGACCTCGGAGTCTCTTGCTCCTTTTCAGTTCAGACACCTGTGACCAGGACTGGCAGCCTGTCCACTTCCATCAAGTCTCCTGTCCTCGCCGAGCGAGCCTGGTAAATATTGGTGACTGATTATGTTCTGTTCCCACTTTCACTTATGGTAAGAAAATTGTTAAAGCAGAGTCACTTCCTGGCATTAGACACTGAGTCATATGCTATTTTAAATGATGGATTAGACAAAGAGCAATAGACGAATTAATGAATCCACGTGTCTTAAAACATGAGGTGCACAGAGAGACGGTTGCATTTCAGAAAGACAACCCTGTGACCCTCTCTTGATAAACACAGCTGAACCAGGGCTCTTTCCACACCAGTCCGCTCCTCCAGGCTGAGATTTAGCCCGAAGGCAGGTCATGAAAGGTCAGGGCAAGTCAGTTCAGCTTCCCCAGTGGCTAAAGTTAGTCGTCTAGAGCTTTGAGATCACAGGTGCGGCTCAGAAGAGAAATCAAAACAGATAAGTAACAGGTCAGCTTTGTTGTCTTCTGGCCTCTACTGTGCGAATTTACAGGAAGCCAGGAACGAAGAGATTAAAAGAGGAGAGAAAGATTGCTCAGAGTACTTAGGGGGCTGTATTATCTCTTAATTTACTGGTCTGCTGTTGTCACTAAACTTTTAGCACCTCTCAGATTGGACAGTCCTAGTACATGTAGCCGTGGATAAAATGGAGAATGGAGTCAGCAAATGCTTGTCGAATTACCAATATGCACCATGGGTTTGCACAGGTATATAGAGGTAGGCAAAAGTAGATTCAGTGATGTTGTTTTTTCATATAGCAGAAGGTGGTAAGAGAGCTTTTCTTGGGCTTCTCCTACAAAGGCACTAATGTCATTCATCCGTAGCTCTCACGGCCTAATCATCGCCCCAAGATCCCACCTGCTAATAAACCGTAATCACCTGGGGAGTTAGGATTCAACATATACATTTGGGGGATTAAACCTTCAGGACATGGTATAGAAAAAAACAGTAAACATTAAAGTGGCTGACAACAAAATTAATGTATACAATAATAGTTTTCCTATATAAAATAACAGCCAGTTTTTTAATCTAACAAAAAGCATACAACAGTAAGAAAAAGATAAAGTATCTGCAGATAAACATTTATAGAAAATTAACAAGATCTATATGGTATAACACTAAAAAGTTACTGAGACTCAGAAATGTTGAATAAATGGAAAAGCATATCTTGTGGTTGGATAAGAAGAGTTAATATCATAGAAGTTCAATTCTTTTCAGCTTAATCTATAAAATTAATACAACCACAGTAAAAATATTATTTTTTTAAATTTGGGCAACATCTGTATTTCATGTAGAAAAACAAATAAATAAAAATCATAATAAATTAACTTGTTACTGTGTACCAGGTGCTTTTCTAAGCACTGCAGAAGTATTAAATAATATACTTTCTTCAATTTTAGGAGAAGCTTTATTTTATTCCCCCAGTTACAGATGATGATATCAAGAAAAAGAAAAGTTAAGTAACTTGCCCAATGTCACACAATTAGTAACAGGGCCGAGGCTGTATTTGAACCCAAACAGTATGATTTCAGAGTTCGGAAGTTTAATGTACTAAGCCCCACTTAAAGAGAACCAGGAACATTCCAGTGGGGAAAAGGTAGTGATGGAGTTGACACATCCCACACAATGACGTAACAAAACTAAGAGAGGGCAGTGATGGCACAACAAGGGGGAGGAGAGAAATCCAAACATATAGGAGAGCTTGGGATGTGGCAGACGTGACATTGCACATCAGTGGAGAAACAGACCCTTTTTCACAGCTGCCACCGGAACAACCCGGTAGCCATTGGAAGCGAGCATGAAAGCACATCCCTATCCACTCCTTGCATCACAATAGGTTCCATAGAGTTCGATGATTCCGAGTCCCTCCAAAATCATATAAACAGAAAAAATAAATAAATAAATTTTAAAATTGGAGTGCGGAAGGTCTTTCTCATTATTACTAAGAGACCGGAGATGATAAAAGATCAACAATTTTAATAAATTTTTAAGTGGAAAAATAAAATGGTGACTGTGATGTGATGTGGGGAAAAAAGAGAGAGAGATGGTTCAAAGGCAACTCCAGAGCTGTGACCTGAGCAACGGGGCGGAGGCCTGTGACCTTGTCCAAGACCGAAGCTCTAGGAAGGAACGGCTGCGGGGTATGTGGAATGTCATATGCATTTTGTAAATTGTAAGTGCCATTAAATAACGGTATGGGGATAATGAGTGGGCCGTTCATCGTCAGAGTCTAGAGTTTAGAAGACAAGGCAGGACTGGAGATTGGTTTTTGAGTTACTGGTATACATTACAATGGATAGTAAGTTAATTTCATTATCTATTAGTTGTGTCTTTTGCTGGCATGTTTATCTCTCTTTAATAGTGAAGCGAACTGAGACTCAAAACAGTTCAGACATTCATCTACCTCACTGTCACTATGTCCCAGACATTCACGAACGTACTCCCGTAACTAGACTGTGTAAGGGGAGGGGAAGACACGTTGAATAAGACAAACCCGTGTCTCCCTCCCTTGCTCCAAGCCTAGAGAATATGTCAGACAATGCAAAAAAAAACAATCGCACTGCATGCATGATGGATTTTAACCTCATCCTGTAACTTAAATTCAAGTTTTATGCAACATTTTTAGAAAATAAAATATAAAGAAAAGCAATAGCCTACAATTTTTTTTTAGGGGGGGGTCTCTCCATGACTTCAGAACTCTTCTCCATCTGACTGTCTTTAAGGAGGGACCCTCCCTTTGCCACGTCTCTGCCCCCCAATTCATGCTCCTCTTTGTTTGCACTGCACGTGTGGTGGGCCCATCAGGTGCTAAGGGTTTCAATCAGTTTGAAGCCTTTGTACGTCCCTTCATGGCACCACTGAAAGGCAGAATGTGAAGTCGATCCGCCCCAAATATCATCGTGATAACAAAGAGAACTACGGGAATAGCAAGTATGAACGATGTTACAAGAACAAACAGGGAGTTAGGGCTCTGCGTCAGGCACCGTTAAGGTTCCGTCCACGTATTTGCCACCCAAATGGCTGACTTCCGAGCGGTCCCTCGTTGCTGAATACGAAAGGTGGTAAGCCCGGGTGTCCACAGCACTTCCGGGTGACGGGCGTGTTATCTCCGTGGGGACCGGGCAAGAATAAAGAGGGAGGCAGAGAAAGGACCTTCGGACAATAGCTCTTGGTTCAAATCCTGGCAGCTTAGCCTCGGGAAGAACCCTCGAGAGAACAGCTTATTACCCGAGCTGTGCTAACTGAGCTAAATGATAATAACTCAAAAGGGATTATGTATGTAAAACTCTGCGCATAACCTGCCCCTTACCTCCTACTTTCTCCAGGAAAAAAAGAATGAAAGTCATCTTTCTTGCCTAGAAACCCAACCCCCCAGCTCCCCAGGCCCTTCCGGACATACCTCTTAGGTTTCATCTCACAGAAGCAGGCTGACCACTGAGCTGACCATGGGCAGCCCCACTTCAGAGACAGACCTGGCTGACAGAGAAAATAAACTGGCTGAGGAGTTGTCTCAAAGGCAGTTTTATAAATCAGATCCTTGCTAACAGTCAGAGGAAAATATCAAGTCTTCCCCCCCACCCCCAAACTCTGTGAAATACGGTATATTTTCCAAAGTCAAGTGCTCACGGTCCTCTATTGCCTTAAGAAGCAGGAGCCTGGGAGGGAAGGGGCCTTGGGGGATGCGGAGAGGGGGGATCTGTGACACATTGTTCTGCCGGCCGAGAAGGTGGAGGACGACAGAGGTGTGTGGTCCTGCAACGTGCCGGCCGATGCCTCCCTCCCCCAGAAACTCATTTATCACCGTGATGGTTTCAGCTCATTTGCAGCCAAGTTATTGTCACCCTTAAAATAATGTGGCTTGACAGGGAAAAAATGAAATCCTTGTGAAAAGCTACATAGTCATCACACTCTAGAGTCAAAATATAGGCCGTAGTATCCAAACACGGGCCCTGGGTACAGCGGGGGTGGTATTTCCTCTCTCCCGCAGGCTTTGGTTTTAGAACAGGACATTAACATTTATGTCATGTTAACGTGCACCTAGGCATGGCGTGTGGCCTCCTGCCACGGACACGGAGAAACACATGCTCGGGCATGACCGCCAAGACTCGCAGTGTAAAGGCAGACGCGTGTTTCCTTGCCCAGAGAGTTAATAGAGGGCGGCGAGACTTAAATGTTTAGTCATCCCCCGGCGCATGGACTCCATTTCAGATGTCAGGAAAGCGCTAAGTCTTGCCGAGCTACCACCGGCAACCGATGTCTCACCCCCAGAGCCAGAGCGGTCTCAGCTTGGAACCCCCAGACATCCCGGCCACCCCATAACGACCAGGTGTGACCTTGACACTTTTGTTAGCCTCAGGGTCCCCATCAATAAAGGGAAGAGGGTCTAGCGAACCTGCATGGTGGTTGCAAAGAAGAAGTGAGAGAACGTACAGGAAAGGACTGTCTTGTTTCTTGGAATGCAGGAGACGAGCAGCACAGCAGGGTTTATTTCATTCTGGTCCTCTTTTGTGTTTCTTACCTGGCACACCCTTAACACTGGGGTCCACCTGCATCGATCCCAGAGAGCGGAACTGGTTTCCCAGCAGCGCCTCATGCTGGTCAGAACCGGCCAGTACTGTCCTGTGCCTCGTTTCCTGCTCTGCACAGGCTGGAAGCAGATCCCACCGGCAAAAGCCGTCGGCCTCCTTGGACAGGGGAGATTGACCTAACGGGGGCCTAGTGAGGCCCTGCAGGCTCCTGGGCGTGACTTCTGTCCCCGAGCTCCTTCTTTCTTACACCCTTTCTCCATTCTGCACCCCAAACAGATCTTAAAGGATAGCAGTGCCACGGGTTCTCTGCCTATGATTCATCTATTTGAACCCCTTTCTTGTCATGATCCATCCTTCCAGGACCAGTCAGAGCACAGCGCCCCCTGCCGACTTTCGTACTCTCACAGTACTCGCTGGGGGGTCCCAGCTCTTCACTTCCTCTGGCAGTACTGGCATTGTCATTGATCGCTTGGCCATCTGTCCCTTGTCCCATCCTTTCTTGCTATTATACAAAAACCCGGCTTGCCCTTATCTCTGTGATATCTTCGGTACCTCTCCCAGTCACTAGCACTCAGGGAATGTCTGGGAAAATGCATTTAAGCGTGCCCAATACAAATGATTCCGCCCAGGCTGTATCCAGCGAGCCTAGCGCAGCCCTCGTCAGGCCCTCGCGGGCCGCAGACTCCTGCCGGACTCCCCGGGGAGAAACGCCGCTGCTGCTCCTTTACCCTAAAGTTCCTATTTTCACTTATGCTATAGACTCCGCAATGTCATCCTTTCATATTAGCTCAGCAAGAGATTTAAACCTTTTTTTAATTAAATTTACTAGAGTGACATTGGTTCATAAAATTATATTAGGTTTCAAGTGTACAATTCTATATCGCATCATCTGTACGTTACACTGTGTTCACCACCTGAAGTCAAATCTCCCTCCATCACCATACATTTGACCCCGTCTACCCGTTACTACCCCTCCACTGGCCTTCCCTCTAGCAACTACCGTATGGCTACTTACGTCTGTGAGTTTGCGTTTGTCCGTTTCGTTTGTTTATATGTTGCTTTCGGTTTTCTATCCCACACATGAGTGACATCATACGACTCTTAACTTTTTCTCTCTGATTTATTTGCTTGGTATGATATTCTCAAGATGCATCCACGTTGTCGCCAATGGCAGTATTTCGCTTTGTCTTACGGCTGAGTAGTATTCCTTGTATATATGTACCACGTCTTCCTTATCTAATCATCTATTGAAGAACACTTTTTAAAAAGGATTTTTTAAAGAAAATATATGTGGTTTTATTTTCAGTGGGCCAAAGCACGCAGTGCTTTTTATTGTTGCGAGTTAAGACCCTTTGTAGTTATTTCGCACAACTTTCTTACCTCACGCGGAGTGACTGCCCATTCAAATTGAGAACTCAGTTTCTGCAGATATTTTTCTCGATTCATCCCTTTGTTAGGTGGTTTAGCAACCCTGGACCAGGGTCTCAACCCTGTTTTCTCGCTTTCAGCCCAGTAAAAAGCTATTCGGGCCGGGTTCAGAGTTCTTGCCTCGCAGGGAAAGCAAAACTGCAGGCTCTGTGCAGAGGTGGTTTTTAGCTTTTATTCCCCACTATGGATTTTCTCTTAGTCCATAAAGAATTTGTCATGGCTATCTATATATTTAATAGGTTTAAAAAACAGTAATCTATTTTGAAGAGCACTAAAAGTAAGGTGATTCCTACATTATCATTGTTAACTGGAAAGCAATATTCTTTCTTTGCCTTCAAACAGTACTGCTCTTGTCTATCTGACTTCAAGGTCCAACTCGATTCACTCTTACGACCCAAATGCATGAGTATTATGATTGCATATCTTTTACTGATGAAATAGTTTTAAAATTCAGTGTTTCTTGATTTGATATAGATCTTTAAACCCATGGCACTAATTATCTTTTGTATTGTGAAACTATCTTTCAAGAATAAAGTTCCTTCTAGCAAAGCTCTCTACTATTCTACAAATGCATTGAAGGTATATTTCAGTTTGGTTACAAAGGAGTACAATTTTTTTCATGTTTATTTGTTTTCTTTAGTAGTTTATCAGAACAATAATAAATAACTAATGATCATAATTATTTCAGATTTTTAGTGTGTGTGTTTTTAATGGTATCTTGAAACTCAGCTTGGAATATACTTCCTGGAAGATAGTCTGAAAACGTATATCAAGATCCCTTAAAAAGCTTGTACCATACAACCTTATAAATTTTATTTATATTAACTCATGCTCGATAACATCAAATCTGCATTGAGTTTTTATTTACGAAGATATGAAAACTGTTCATTATAATATTTATATATTTGAAAAATAAGGCTTTATTATCTGAAGTATAGAATTAGTTAAATAAATAATGGTGCATCTATATAATAATGATTTCCAATAATATTCAACTTCTAAAAATTTGCTTATTATGTGTAAAGTGATAAATGAAAGAAACAAAAAATGTATAGATTACTATACTATTTTCTTCTCTGTATTTATCTGTCGTTCTGTCTACCTACACATTAATTTATCTTTATATCTGAAACAAAATATTGAAGAATAAACCAAGAAGATAATTCTAAAATATTTCAAATTTTATATAATGAATATAACATTGAAACCATGAAGAAAGGTAATGTTTTTTATTATTGTTATACTGTTTGAGAAATGGTAAAATTGAGAGCCGGAGAATTAAAGGGAGGGAAAAAAAGAAGAAAGGCTGGAAGGAGGGAAGATGGGATGCTCCCTATCTTGCCATTTTCTATATTATTTTTTGACATATAAAGCAAATGCAAAACCAAAAGTCACAGATGAAGAAGGATCTGGTGTTGATCACTGCAGGCACTTAAAACTCATCAGCTCCAAGTCTGCTAACATTTAGGAAAGCAAACAGCCAACCAGGGGTTCCAAATAAAAGCCCAGGGCAGAAGTCAGCAAAGATCATTATGGCAATCTTCAAAGGCCAGCGCAGACCACACATTCGGGTGGCAGCCCACATGGCCACCATTCAAGAATTCAGAGAAGGAACAGGAAGGGGCCAGGGTGGGGGGGGGGGGGAGAAGAGCTGTTTCCTGGGGCCAAAGCCCTGTAAGCCTATAAAAAAGCTAAGATGATGTCACATTGGAAAGACACTGAAATAAACATTTCTGAGTTATAATGAGCAGTGCCAGTATATTTCTGGTATTTGGAGTGAGTCATTTCTTGCCCCCTTTTGCCATTGAAATTTATCTGTATCACTACTACACTGTGGCAGGCAGGATTTTGACTGTGAGAAAGGGGATCTGCTCAGACGAGCAAGTGGAGCACGTTTTGTTGTGGGGACACTATTGGTCCACCTCACAAGTCCAAGCCAGTTGTTCTCTCCTAGCTTTTCCTCTCCCCAAAACCTCCGAGGGCTCAACCGGACAGGATCTCTTAATTCAAGAGTCTGCCATTCTCTCCAACTCATTCTCTCATTACCATCCTTCTTAATTCTTTTGGGGAAATTCCATTGGCCAAGTTGGGCCAGTGCTGCACACAACACAGTCAAAAGCCATGTAAGGTGTACAGGCATTTGGGGCGATGTGTCCTAAGGGCTGTGGGCGAAGCCACCTCTGTGCCGGCTCTAACAGTGGACATACATGCAGCACGTACTTCTCAGGGAAAAAGAGCCATGCGTGCTTGACAAGCCACTAGTCAGTCTTTCACCACAAGATCCCAAACGTTAAAAAAGGTTAGAGAGGGAAATGTTTGTTGAGCATCAGAACCTATGCACATGGCGGCCCACTTAGTTATGTGAGGTACTGTCCTTCTAACAGCAGGTAATAATTACGGAGCATCTACTACTGAGAACCAAATGCGTCCCTACATGTTGTATCATTCCAACCTGGTAGAAATACTGTAGCGTTATTGCCTGCTGTTACAAATGAGAAAAGTTAACAAGGGCTGTGGTCTCCAACTCCAATTCGTGTGTGGGGGTGAGGAGATTACCCCCACATGACCAGGCAGCACTCTGGCGCCAGCTGGGTGTTCTACAACTCAACCTAATTCTGACACCAACAACCCAGAGAGAAAGAGCATCGGACCCCATAGGGTAAGTGCTGAGACCCACCAGGTTATCCCCGCTTGCTCACTTCAGATGTAGTCACAAGTTCAGATCATCACCCGTGCTCCTGACAGACCTGTTAATGATCGGAGGTTCCAAGTGTCATCAGTAGAAAAATGAGTTCTTGCTGTATCATGAGGGAAAGAAATCCCTGAGACCCACACGGGATGATGAGGCTCTGTGGTAAACTTTACTGATGATGTAAAGTTAAGGGGGTTCCGCTCCTGACTTCCCAATGTCCCATCTCTGTCCATCTCACCGTGGAAAAGGTCCAGTCTGGCCCTCAGTGTGACCAGCACAAAAGCTAGTATCCAAAGTTTCTGCTCTATAATAAGCGCAGTACAGTCCATCATCTGGAGAGCTTAGCATGTGTTTCCTGCTACAGTTGCTGTGCCGTGGTATCCCGGCTCCTGCCTGAAGCCTGAGTGTGGAGTCTTCACAGCCGTGGGCCACGCAGCTGCTAAGGTCATGTAACTATGCGGAAAGGATGCACAAGTGCATGGGGAGAATGCGTGGTCAGGAAAGAGAGAAAGAGAGGGAGAGCATCTTTGGTCCCCTGCGATTATATTAGCTTGGATTTGGGATGGAACAGTTGCTCTTTCAAAATGACCACCCAATTTCCCAGGCTTGCAGGCTTTGGATGGGCCCAAACCCCGTAGTTAGACTGGCAGGCCTCTATGGTAAAGCACCTCCCCCTGTACCTTCTCAACAACCCAGTACTGGACGGGGGAAGGGATGAGTGCTGATCCCCTTGGTGGAGCAAGGCTGCGTCTCCTGGGGTGTAAAGAGCTGCAGCTTCCTGGCGAAGCAAACAGGCTCCCCAGTTTATGAAACTCAATGTCTGATTCTCCTTTGCCCCCCTTCCCCGTCAATAATTAGCTAAATACTGACCGTAACACAGGGATCCCTTCCTGGGGTTCAATTAATTTGTTCAAGCAGCGCACAGAGCTCAGAGAACCATTTCACTGACCAGGTAAGTAGTTTATTATTAACGCTAAAACTCAGAGACAGCCAGACGGAAGAGATGCACAGCACAAGGTGCAGGGAAAGAGTACAGACCAGCCACGTTCTCTTTGGTCACCCCAGTCTCCCCCAATCCCCGTGTGTGTGTGTGTATGTGTGTGTGTGTGTGTGTGTGAGAGAGAGAGAGAGAGAGAGAGAACTGGAGAGCTCTCCAAGCCCCCCATCCTTTCAGGTTTTCGTGGTGGCCTCGGTGCGTAGGCAGGATTGATTAAACCATTGGCCATTGGAGGTCAGGGAGGTGGGACTAAGTGTTCTAATCCCATAGTCACTGGCAACCAGCCCCAACCTCAGTCACCTTCCAAAAGACACCTCATTAACATAGCAAAAGACACCTTTATTGCTCAGAGCACTTAGGAAATTCCAAGGAATTTAGATCTTTGGGACAGAAAGGAGGACAAAAACCAAATATACATTTCTTATTATGAATCACAATATCACAGTTAATCTTTGGGCTTTTGAGTAATTGCCCGGGGATACACAACTGGAATGAAATTTTAAGGAAACCCACACCTGTCTGACCGCATTAGGTAATGCTTCTCTTAAAACCTCAGTTTAGCCTAGAGTCAATCACTGATTTACTGTGTGATCTGGCAGAAGTCACACTCCCCAAGCCTCATATTTCTCGTATATGAAGCAAGAGCATTCTCTAAGATATCTCCAGGGGCCCTCTTCATTTTTACTCCTTTGAAACTTTGATAAGTGTATTACTTCTTGTTTTGTTTTATTCTGTTTACAATCTGACTTGCCACAGTCTGATTTTAGTAGTGATTATGTAAGTATTAGCTCTACAGATAAATACTGGTAATGAAAGGGAAGTTAGTTTTAATTAAAATGATGAAAAGATAGTCCTGAACTCAACAGTAATAATTTAATGTTGTAGGTACTGTAACACCAGAATTATGAACATAACACAGATTATTCCAATAAAATTTAGCAGTGTAAATTGATGCCTCTTTTTGTCATGGTTGGCCACTGAAGGGGACATTAGGAAGAATTAGATGTAAAATACTTCACATAGCGAGTGCTTCATGGACAAACGTGTGAATGCAGATGAAATGATGGGACTCTAGAAAGTGCAAACAATGAGATCACTTAGGAGTAGAGGGTTTGGGAAAGCTGCCTGAAAGGGTAACATCGGAGATGGATAGTGAGCGTATTACCCAAGAAAAAATATTAATCGGAGTCAATAATAATCACTATAGTCTTTCAACAAAACCAACACCAGTTTAACTTAATTTGGAATCATCTGTTTCTCTGTTTACATTTTGCCCATCAGCCCAAGTTCCTGAAACAGCGGAGTGCTTACAAACGTCAGCACGGAGAGTCACACGTACAGAACCCTGAGTGCAGGGCCGAAACCAGGCAGCCCCTGCGGGGAGAGCGGCTCTGGGCCTGAGCACAGCTGTAGGGCTTTTCCCTTGACTTGTGTGGCTTGGGGCCGAGTGTAAAGAATAGGAAGTGATGTGGAACTGGAATTCAGAACGACTGGGGTCCCACCGCAGTAAAAGTCTGCCTGAGAAGCAGCTGAGTACATAAAGCCTCATGAAGAAAACCAAAACAACGATATTCCCCATTGTGACTGTTTAGTCTTTCTGCGGAGACTCACGGGGCCTTGGCTATTATCTATTTTTAATATCACTTGACCTGAAAATTTATGCCACCATGTAGAAAAAGGGGGAAGTTTTTCCCTAACGTGAATGTGGGTGAAGAAAAAAAGACAAGGGGAGAGTTGAGGAACGTTTAAGCCTATTAAATCAGCAGATACATTCATTTCTTGGCTTTTTACAGATAACTGAACACATTAGATATTCCAATCAATGTATCAATCCTTTTGTATGTATCCACTAGAGCCCTCCTCTGGTGCCCCTGAACTTGCAAATAAGAAAGTATAAACACTAAGATTTTTATTTCATATATGTGATCTTTTTCTCTCCATTAAAATAAGAAATGCAGCTGCTCTGTGGAGAGGTGTTGCTAATTGTTTCATTGGTTTTCTTTTAATAGTATCATCCTCTCACCTTTAGTTTGAAAGAATCAATTACATGTTTCTTCTGGTACTGAACTAAAGATCTCACTGAAGTCAATTCAATCTTCAGAAGTCAATCATTTGGTCAAGAACCTACTGCAGGGGCCTACTATGTGCTGGGAACTCTGCTGGATGCCTGGCCCATAGACTGAAATAGGCTTTTATCTCTTACTGACACCATCAGTGATCTCAGAGAGTCAAAGAAATCACCGATGAACGCAGAGGTGTGTGTGCACCTGCAGGGCTCAGAGCACACACCTGGTTCACAGGTAATGCAGAGCAGTGAGAGGTGAAGTGTATTGGGCCAGGGGAAGATGGGGGCGGCGGGGAGCAGCACACAGTAATCGCGGTTCTCTCGGAGGAGATGGTATTTGTGGATGGTAATTTGCCAAGTGAACAAAGAAGAAAGGCCATGATGGTTCTAATGACCAAAACTGGTACTTCCTTCTGTGTTTCAGCTTAATTAACCATTGAAACTCTATGACGGAAGTC
Organism: Mormoops blainvillei; assembly: GCA_004026545.1. Lineage (NCBI taxonomy): Eukaryota > Metazoa > Chordata > Mammalia > Chiroptera > Mormoopidae > Mormoops > Mormoops blainvillei. Next base: position 29,903 of record PVJD01012018.1, on the reverse strand, counting down.
AAGATACAACGTAGAAGACTTGATATTCCAATTTGCCAGACAGTGATTAAAATACCATGAAGACAGGTTTCCCTGAGGACCGTTAAGCCCCATTGTGTCCCTGGTGTTGTTTGGGGAGCTTATTCCTCTTCATAGGCTCCCTTCAGGTGGCAGAAGCTAACTTAGCACAACCTCCTTTCTTCTCTTCACCTCTAATCGGTGATATCAGAACGAGAACCTGGACAGGTGTGGTCTGCTCCCTTCTCTCTTCCCCTTGCCTTGGAGAACTCTGTCCATCTCCAGAGACCAGGAGTTTCTCTCATCCCTTATTCTCATGGACAGCGAACCTGTCTGAGCTGGGGCTCAGTAACAGAGAGTAATTCGCCCACACAGAGAGGTCATCATCTCTTGGGTGAGCTCTATTAGTTATGGAAATGATTTTTTGGCAAACATCTGCCTTAACTCCTTCATATTACTTTTCAACTGGTCAGAATGTGAATTTATTTTTCTTTAATTGGCATCCTTCTGGCCCTCTCCCTGTGAAGAGAACATTGTATTGTAGTCATGTGCTTGGACCCTGAATGAAACAATCCTGGTGTGAGCCCCTTTTCTACGACCTCTGGTTCCGTACGTTTTGGAAAGTTGCTGGATGTCTTTGAACTTCAGCTTCCTCATCTATGACATGGAGATTTATAAAATCATAAAATGGCTTATCTTTTTTAACTGAGAGGACTTCTAACAAAATTGTTCAATAGTCCTTAAAATTCATTTCTTTTTTTTTCTCTTTCTTTCTTTTCTTTCTCTCTCTCTCTCTCTCTCTCTCTCTCTCTCTCTCTCCTTCTCTTTCTTTCTTTGTCTCTCTTTAACATAAGATAGTGGTTAAGAGCATGAACTTCAGAGCCTGACAGAGTGAATTTGAATACTGGCTCTGCCATTTACTTAATTATGACTTTGATAAGTTTTATAACTTCTAGGTATTTAAATTATTTCCTCAGTAACTTTGAGATAATAATGTCTACATCTGAGAATTACTATAGTGATTAGATAGGCTAATATACTTTACTGAAGTAAAATTGACAGAAATATTTATTAATTTCAGGCGCACAACATACTGATTCGACATTTGTATACACTGTAAAGTGAAGGCCACAATAAGTCAGTAACCGTCTGTCACTGTACAGAGCTATACACTCTGTTTACTACATTCCTCACGCTGTGGATTATATCTTCATAACTTATTTATTTTATATCTGGAAGTTTGTTCTTTTTGATCTCCTTACCCATTTTGCCCCTCATCCCAATCTCCCCCTCTGGCAACCACCAATCTCTTCTCTGCTTCAGTGAGACTGGTTCTGTTTTGTTTTCTTTGTTTGCTTTATTTTTCAGATTCCGCAAAAAAGTGAAATCATGCAGTGTCTGTCTTTCTCTGACTTATTTCACTTAGCATAATACCCTCCAGGTCTACCTACATTGTCAGGAATGGCAAGATTCCATTCTTTTTTATGGCTGAGTAGTATTTCATTGTATGTATGTACCACATTTTCTTTACCCATTCGCCCACTGATTGTTTTAAAGAGTACTTTACACTGGAGAAATAGGGAACGTGGAATGGACATTCATTATGTACTGTCGGCTTTGGTTTAAACCAAGAAGCATGCAGGGAGCTAATGCTTGTTCAGTGTCTTCTATGAGTCGGAATCTAAGCGACATAATTGACCTACAAAACTTGTAGTTATCTCCTCCCCATCCTATGAGCCAGGAAAGAAGTTAAGTTAAATCATCTGGTTAAAGTCTCACCGGTAGGCAGTCGTGCTGGGATCAGACTGTTTTCAGAAAACACAGGTTGTTTTCACATCTTGGCTGTTATAAATTATCGCTGAAAAATGCCTTAGAGCCATTTCATCCAATCTCCACATATGAAGGACCAGAGGACCAGAGATGCGAAGTCAGTGGTCATGCAGCCATGTAATTGGGAGTTCCTGCTGGACCCCTGAGCCTACCTTTCCAGCCTCACTGCCCTCTCATCCAGGCAATACTGAACAAGTCACAGCTTCGACACTGTGTCCTGTATCCCAGGCTTTTCTCACAAGCTGGCACTTCCATCTGAGATGCACTTTCTTTCCCAACCCCACTCCACTTTTTTTTTGGTCAATTCAAGCATCACCTTTACTGGAAGGTCTTCCCTCACACCTAAATCTGATCTACATTCTCCATATCTCAACCTGTGTGCTTCCAAAATTATTAACATAATATGTTATGTTACTTATCTGTACAAAATGTTGCTCTTTGTGAAGGCACAGAATCATGTCTTGTGTTACTCGCTGTTCACAATGTCTGGCGCAATTCTTGGCATGCAGTACACTCACTTGAATAAGCCAATTTCTGTAAGTATCTTCTGACTCTCAACAAATGATTGAAATGTATTCCCATCCCATGCCTTATTTATAAACCAGTCTATTTTGCATTTATTTGTATGAATAATTGTGTGCATTTGTCATTGTTGTTACATTATTTCCAGTTGTATCTTAACCATTAGGTAGTTTTAACAAACAGGAAACTGATTTCTTCATATATTTAATTTCGTTTCTTTACCTAACAAATAGCCAACACAAGTAAACAAAGTCCAGCGTGATTGCAAAGTTCATATGGCCGATCATAAAGTTCATGTTTGCATTTCAAAACATTTTGAAGTATTTTGGCCATATGAATGAAAACACAAAATAGCCAAATTCAATATCCAGTTTTCTAAAGTTGTATTGGACAGGTTGGCACAGGATACTTGAAAATATGGTAATTTTTTGCACCGAAACTGACTTCTAGAATAAAATATAAGTGCTTCTGGGCCCTATCAGTGCTCAGGCTCCCAGCGAAACCATCTATCAATTCAGACTCTAGCTGCAGGCGAGCAGCTCATCAGGAAGCCAGGATAATGACTTGGAGAGTCCTGGGAAAATTCATTCAGAAAGCCGTACCATGCCTAGCATTGCACATTGGAAGTAACTTGTAATGAGCTTGTCGTTGAGGAGCTTCTCAGTTTTGCTGTGAAGCGGAAGGGCCGCGGAATGTAATAAAGAGCAGTCCAATCCCAGCACGACTGCCGGCCGGAGAGACTTTAACCAGATGATTTAACTTAGCTTCTTTCCTGGCTCATAGGATGGGGAGGAGATAACTACAAGTTTTGTAGGTCAATTATGTCGCTTAGATTCCGACTCATAGAGGACACTGAACAAGCATTAACTCCCTGCATGCTTCTTGGTTTAAACCAAAGCCGACAGGACCTAACAAATGTCCATTCCACGTTCCCTATTTCTCTGGTTTAAAGTGCCCTTTGCAGTGATCAAACTACCTGAAAACTGACCTACCCATCCAATCTCTCCACGTGGATACAGGGGAGGCTCCCACGCCTTCTTTTCTCTTTCTTGCTCGTATAGCTGATCAATGGTCCTACCAATCTTACCTCTCTTATAAATCCACGCACCTCTCTCCTGCTTCTCTGCCACGGCCCAAGCACCAGCCAGGGGCACCCCTCGCCGAGATTATGATGAGAACCCGGTCCTCCACTTACGCTCTGCACTGACCACAACCTATTTCACCCAGAGAGTCCCAAGGCTCACGCTAAGAAGCAAGTATGGTCATCCCCCTTCTCTGGCTTAAAGTCCTCCAGTTGCTTCTTACTGAAGGTTGAGTGGAAGATGCCTGTTTTCCGCTGTTATTGCTTGTAAGGCTTTTGAGGGCTTGGGCCCTCCCTCCCTCTCCAGCCTCATCATCACAAACTCCAACCCTTGTGGCCTCCAAGGTCAAGTGTTTTCTTCAGATATGAATTCTGGGCTCAAGGTCGTCCCACCCCACCCAGCCTTCTCCACCCTGACACCCTTTGCTCATCAGGCCAGTTTCCACTCTGACCTAACGTCATGAGGGAGGCCCCTTAAGGGAAGCTTAGGCCCCTGGGCTGGTGTTCCCGGAGCGCCATGCCTTCGCCCACAGTGCATCTTTCCCACAAGACTTTAAATTCCGTCCACACAGAGGCCGTGCCGAGTCCCCTTCGTCCCCCGAACCCCCGTGCCTGCCACAAGGACAGGCATTTCGTAGGGGCTCAAGTCCTTGCTTGTTAAACACGTGGATGAGAACTGGCTGAATGAACAAACAGGCGCCTACATGTCTTACCCAAAAGTCAGAAACTAGAAAGCAATTAGGATGCACGCCTTTTGCTAAAGAAGCTCTTTGGGGAATGAGAACTCAAGCACTAACGAGAGGAGACAAAGGCCTTCTCGGGCTGACATTCCCTTCATTTTTCTTCCTTGGTGGTCCACTTGGACTGCATCCATGGGGGTCCCCGGTGCCAGCTCCTCTCGTGTTATGAACCGATGTGCTCCATAAACTGCCCATAATGTGCTGGAATCCGGCTTCTGGGCTTTCGCGCTCACCGTGAGAACCGCCGGCGCTGCTTACACAGCATCTTCATTATGCACTCGGAGCTGTGGAGCCCACATCAGGGAGAGTTAGAGCCTTGGTCTTCAGGGCCAGAGATTCGACCCGATGCTGCTCAAACGTGCCTTTTGACATGACGTGTCCGAGAGCATCGCCGCTGTGTTTCTTATCTGAAACCACCAGGAGAGAATTTCCCATGAATCAATTCAGCAAACATTGACCGAGTGCCTCACACAGACTCAGGCCTGAATGGTGACTCCGGCAACTCCGGCAACTCAGGCCTGCGGAGTCTGTCTCGTCAAACGTCCTTATTGTGCCGAGAAACACAACGGAACTCGGGGGACTCCTGATTTAAAATCCATCGGATAGGCCTTGGATGGTAGCTCAGTTGATTAGAGAATGGTCCCCATATACCAAGGTGGCAGGTTCGATCCCCAGTCAGGGCACACACAAGAAGCAACCAGTGAACGCATCAGTTAAGTGGAACGGCAAATCCACGTTACTCTCTTTCCCTTCCCCTCTCTCTCTAAAATCAACTTAATAAATAAATAAATAACCCTCTATGCAAGAATAAAATAAAAATGTAGAAGATGGTCTCTCTATCCTCAATAGGCTAACATCTTTAGTGGGGGAAGAAGGTCAAACAAGTGAACGAACAGTATTGATACATTTTGACTGCCTAACGTAGCGCTTGGTATATAATAACTACACAATAATACCCTCTTAAATAAACCAATGATCAATCAGTCAATCAAATAGTGCAATATAATGTGGTGCTTATAAGAGTTTTTATTCCTATTTAAGTGATTAGTTATTATGGACTACTTGCCTCATCTAGACCTTAAGTCGGTGAAAAGGAAGGACAGTTTCTGTTATTTTCTTAGTAATGGACACCCAGGAACTCACACAGCGCTTGTTACACGCAGCCCTGGACTCTCATTATTCGTGGGTCCTGTATCTGCAATGTGGCCTGTCCACTAAAATTTACTGGTGACCCCAAATCCATATTCATGACACTTCCATGGTCAGTCACGGGCATACTCAGAGTGGCAAAGAGATCGAGTCGCCTCACACACAGGTTCCCAGGGGAGGCCAAACAAGGTGACCTCCTGCCTTCTTACTTTGGCGCTCCTACCAACGGTGTCCTTTTCACTGTCTACCTGATACTGCGGACGTTTCAGTTTCGCATGTTTGGGTGACAGCGTTTCTGGTTAAAATGGCCCTCAGGAATAGGGCCGACACGCTGTCCCTGGGCACGAGAAGGCCGTGACGTGGCTTACAGAGAAAACGCCGGTGTGATGGTAAGCTTCCCTCAGGCAGAAGTTACGGTGCCAATGGCTGCGCGTTCAAAATTAATCAATCGAGAATATGTATTAAATAAGACGTCCTTGAGGAGAACCGCAGATTACATATTGATTGGTGAAAACGTTGTGACCAGAGGCTTGCAGGAATCTAGTTCTGCTTTTCCCCTAGGTAGGAGCAACGGATCGGTGTTTGCTAATGAGTATTTGAGGTGACTTTAGAGAACATCGATACTGTGAATATTGAGGATCGACCGTACTTACTCGGTAAAAGTAGAAGGAAGAAAGGGAGGGGAGGAGAGGGGAGAGGGAGGAAGGGAGGGAGGGTAGAAGCCATCTAGCAGCATGGACAGGTGCTTTGTGCAAACAGAGAAGGGTCAAAGTGTCAGAAGCATCCACAGTAGCCCTGGCCAACACCCACCTTATAATTGCCGCACAGGCCGCACCCCAAGGCCCTGTGCCCAGGGAGGCCCAGTGTGACGACCATGCTGATGGCCAAACCACCTACCACTGAGGCTCAAAACCAGGCGCTCCGGAGCCCCAGCTGTGGGACGCTGGGGGAACTACCCACACCTCTCCCTGTCCTCTGATCTGTAAAAGTGTGGATTATCATAGTGCCCATGTCACAGGGCTGGAACGAAGTGTAAATGAAATAATAAATGTTAAATACCCCCGGGCCGGGCATAGAAGTCAGCGCATGATAAATATTAGCTATTTTTAAATACATTCTATTTTAACTGGTCAAAAACTCAATGATTTTATACTGTACGAAAAATATTTAACCGAGATGCATTTCTCAACCTGTAAAATTAAATCTGTGTATTCTTCCACTCTGTTTGTAGTGTTTCTTGAAGCTTTTTCTAATGCTCAGTGCTCTCATGTAAACACACATATGCCAGTTTGCTATTTGCCATTTTGAAAACTATGACCCCCAAGTTTTCATAGCCATAAAAAACTTGATCCTCGGCCCCCCAAACTAATGGCAGTGTTTGACCCCTCTGTTTCTGGGAGATAAAGGCAAGTGGGGTGACTATTTTCCCTCTTGTGACAGCACACAGTTTTGCAGAGCTAGCAGCCATTCCTGAATTTTCTGCCCCTTGAGTCCAGCTATGGAATTAACATCTCAACCCCTTTGTTACTGGCTTGCCATTAAAGGCGCTATATCCAGAAGTCAGTCACGTTGACCTTCTCAGTTACTTACAGTCCTACAGAAACTGAGCCCAGCAAAGAAACAAGAACTTCCTCCAGGGTCAGCGATCTTCGGCCACTCTCGCTTCCCCACCTGAGAGCAGGTTCCGGCGGCCCATCGGGTATTCTTCACAAGTCACACACCAGACTCAAACAACTGATGTCAGTGACAGAAAAGATGCCTCTTTGGAGGAACGCTGGGCGTGCCTGCCCGCACAGATGACATTTTCACTTCATGTAGCTAATACCCCACTTCGTAACTCTGCACATACCCAGTTTTAGATGAGACATTACTTATGATCTGGCTTGTTTCTTTCATTTTAAACAAAATCCAGAAAGAGGTAAACCAACCCTCACTGTCTGGAGGGACAAGAATGGGACAAATACTAAGAGCAGAGCGCGATGTCACCAAAGATCCAGTTTGGCTGCATATAATTGTGCCTTAAATAAGATAAGAGTTCAGTTTTTCTCTTGTAAAATAAGTCCAGGAACAGTTAGGCCAGGCTGGCATGATGACACATCAAAGATATCAGAAACCCAAGTAACTTCTATCATTCTGCCCCACCATCCTCAGCAAGTGACTGCCATCCTCAGTGTTGCTTCATGATCACAAAATGACCACTGCAACTCCGCCTATTACATCTGCATTCCAGGCAGCAGGAAGGAGAGACTGCTCAGTAGACAGGGCTCACCTCCCACCTAAATCAGTCTTTAAGCAGGTTCTCCAGAGTTTCTCAATTTATTGAATACATTTTGCGGTGTCTGAACTAAAGCCTGGGCATTAGCAAATGAGTAGACAGTCTGGCGGCATTACTCAGGGTAAAGCTGTCCTGTGACTCCTTCCCACTCCTGTGGAGTAGACCTACCCCTTTACAGGAGAATGAAGCACCACGTTGGAGTCCCCCAGATTCCGTGGCGAATTTGTGAAACGGGAGTACCTTACACACTTTAGTGACCCCTCTCACATTTTCTTTTGCTTACCTTTTTACACTAGACACTGCCTCAGCAATCAGTTGGGGACCAGTGTGACCCGCCTGCTCCTAGCCTCTGCTGCACTGTGTCCGTCTCACCCCGGGACTCCTACCCCTCTGCAGCGCGAGCGGTTCCAGCAACGCACCCAGCGGTTCTGACGTATGCACCACCCTGGGAGTGCTGGACAGCCACCGTCCCCTGGGGAACCCTTCATACCGGGGACTGAGAGCTGAGGGCAAGCCTAACCGGAGGGTACCCCGTAAGATGGACCACCATCAGTGATCCACCCGATAACACGCCCTGGAACAGGCTTTCTCCCTCCTCTGTGTGCGTCGCATTTCCCGTCCCCCACTCCTTACCTGGCACCCAAATGTCTCTTCTATATCAAGCTCTCTCCTCTCAGGCTCTTTCCGGAGTAACCCAGGCTAATGTTAGACCTAGAGGAACATAATAGATCTATTTTTAAGAAAATAACCTCGTTTAAAAAGCCGGTTTTCTACATAATTTAATTTTTTTTAAAAATAGATGATTCAAAAACAAGGGGCCAATTAGCAAAGATTAAGTAAGGTTGCATTTAAGATGAATTACAATCAACAGGATAAAGAACACGGTGGAAAGTAAAAGGTACAACTAACGAAGGAGCCAAGTCGCAGACCCAACGTGTTACGTGATCGCAGCAGGCATGGGATGTCCCCCGGAGGTGAAGAGTCGGGTGATCGTCCGTGAGGCTGGGCTGAGCAGCACGCCTTCCTGAGGGAAAGATGCTTCTCAGACTCGGGAGACGAGAGTTTCTCTGCAGATCGCTAATGATAAAGGGCTTTCTTGACCCAAACCACAATGTGAACAAAGGCAGAGAAATGGAAAACCTGTTATTTGGGAAACCAAAGTACTACGTCTGAATGTTAGGGTACAAGGCAAAGAGGAGGTGAAAGTGACAGTGGAGAAGAGACTGCACAGGTGAGTGAGAACAACGTGGGGTCGTGAACCTAAGGCTGGTTAAAGGGAGGCTTTCGCATGCGTAAGGCAGGGAGATGCCACCCACACTCCGATTTTCATTTTACAAAGGCCACTGTGGTTCTGCAGGGGTGGTGTGCTTATGGGGTTCAGGAACCTGGAATGTGAACGTGGTGAGCTTGAATTGTCCGTGGAAATGTACATTCACAGTTGGATGAGTTGACCTGCGGTTGGGGACAGTTCAGAGGTCGCGTTAGGAAGCCAGATTGGTAGTTCATCAAATGAGACTTTGGATTGTAGACTATAGAGTTGATACTGAAAAAAGTTAAGATTTTCAGGCTGTCAGGATAGAATGAATGTATTTTTCATGTGAGAAAGGTATTAATATTGGAAGGCTGCCGATGGATGATAAAGACTACATGTTTGCGTCCCCCTAAAATTCTCATGTTGAAACTCCATCTGCAATATGATCATATTAGGAGGTGGGGGCCTGTTGGTAGTGATCAGCTTATCAGGGAATCACCTCTGTGGATGAGACCCTCAGAGAGATCTCTGGCACCTTCCACCAGATGAGGAATCAGGGAAGAGGTGGCTGTCCAGGAACAAGGCGGCAGGCGCCCCTGAGACATCTAATCTGCTGGCCCCTCAGTCTCGGAATTATCAGCTTCCAGAACGGTAAAAATAAATTTCTATTGTTTATAAGTCCCCCAGCCTGTTGTCTTCTAAGACAAATAGTTTCTGCCCCCAAAATTGTATCATTGTATCTTTTTATCATTGAGAACGTGAGTGGGCATTCTGTATAACATGTCCCAGAATAGGATTGTTGCTACTTATATAAAATAACTGTTATCATTATTATTATTATATTCATGTTAACAGCATCTGAGATTGCCGAACATTTTGCATTTGGCAGGCACTGGCCGAGCACTTATATGCGTTGTTTAATTATCACAATAACCCTGTGAGAAAACTGTTCTTATCCCCACCTTACAGATGTGAACGCGATGACCCGGAGAAGTTGTAAATGGTACAAGGGGAATCAGATGGTCAATAGCAGAGCTGAGATTTGAAATCAGGACTACCCGCCTTTCCAAGTTAAGCTTTAACTTCTTGTTACAGCAACCCAAGGGCAAGGTGGCCACTTCCGCGAGCAAAAGGATTGTTGTGCACATGGCTAGGTTCGTTATCTCAGAGACGCTCACACCGACACTGACGGACCGCTGTTATTTTTGCTCCCATGGTGTGGATAATGCAACTGATGAACAGAGGAAAAGCCTCTTCAGCCAAAATGCATTTTAGTGAAAGGAAACAGCAAAATGGTTTGGCCCCTTTTCTGAGTCTCAGCGAATGCCCCATGTGTGCCGAAAACCACGTGGGAAGGACTTGCAAAGGCAATGCCTGCCAACGTCGCCCGCCTCCAGAACCTCTGTCTTTAACTATAAAATGGAGAAATCAGTGGAGGTGACTAATCTTTGCTGGTATCTTACGGGATGTTCTGAGAATGAAATAGAATTTGCAAAATACCTAGTAGAGGGCCTGGCCCATACTAATACATTATTGGGATAATTATAGCTCATTTAGCTATGGTTAGTGCTCAAAGTCAGCAGATAATCGCTCATCTTCCTATTTTTTAATTTTAGTAGATGCAAGATAATATTGACTTCTAATTGCACCCAAGTAAGTAGAGCTTCTTATTTCCTAATTAGTTTCCATATTAAGCAGCCATTCCCTCTGTTACAGTCTTGGCTATTTCCATGAAAATGTGCTATATTTTACATCTGAAGAGCAACTAGCGGTGGTGTTTGAGCAAACCATAGTTGTTTCATGATGATACACACACACCTCTTTATTTCTTAAAAAAAAAAAAAAAAGTGTGTTGTGAAGCCGGTGGTACAATAGCATAGTGAGGGAGGGCAAACATGGGCCTTGGAGCTGGGTAGACATCTTAGGTCATTTGGTTCAATTTGTTCACTCACAGTAGGGAAAACTAGCTTTCACCTTCCAAGTCACCGTGGGGGTTCAGTGGGATAACACAGCCCGTGTGCATCAGAGCTATAGATGCCTAAGAAGAGTTCAGCATATTAGTGGAGTTTCTATCCACCACACCTCCGGTCCTTTCGTTCTGCTTCTGTTCCGGAAAGGAGGGACATCCTAACTGTCAGTCCAAATAATCCCTACATGGTTCCACTTCTGGGGAAGATGTCTTAAGTCCATGTTAGAAAGCTTAGGGAAAAAAAGAAAAAAGGAAGGAAAGAAGAAATAAGGAGAGAGGGAGGGGAGTGAGAGAAAGAAGGAAGAAAGTACATGATAGTGGGAGAGCATTTCCTTCCTTCCTTCCTTCCTTCCTTCCTTCCTTCCTTCCTTCCTTCCTTCCTTCCTTCCTTCCTTTATTCATTCACTCTTGCTGCATTTTGGGGAGGCAGGTTCCACTCGATTTGGACAATGGAGAGCCCACCCTGCTGCCTTTAATTAAACAAAGTTTCTGAGGAGTTCTAAAATATCAACCACCAGGCAAGATGTTTACCTGAGAGCTTAGGTAGAGGCTGAGAAAATAAACCCTTTGAATATGTTTGGTGTTGGAGTGGAAGATGCCGGGTCCCTTGCGTTCGACTGGTGGAGTCCCTGCCGCCACCTTGCCGTCCTGCTATCTTGGAAGGCCCAAACTGAGACCCCGAGTGGAAAGGGAAAGTGTGTGGTGTTTGCACAGCTGAAAACAAGATGAAAAACCCCAGGCCCCTCTCACACCCCATTAGACCCTGAAGTCCACGGAGTGTTGCACTCAACACATAAATACTCTGCTTGGGGAAGCCGTGGTCAGTGTGAGAGAGGGAGGGGCTCTGTCTCACAGAGGAACAATGGGCTGTCTGTGAGGAGGCTGCTTCCCCGCCCTGCAGCCCGGGGTGCATTAATCATTACTCCCACGTGTGCATTTCAGTAAACCCCAAGGCCTTTAGGGGCTGATAATGAGACAACAGGTAAGAGGACACCCAATCAGAAAATAAACAAAGAGTCGAGGCCCCTCCCCTCTTTTCTTGTCTTGGGAGGCAGAGTGGGACAAAGAAGGAGTTTAGAGTAAACAATACCAGCTCCAAGGCAGGGTCCTTTCCTAGGTGGCTGTGACCCTGTGAGCAGCTGATGAAGTTCTCTGGCCTTTTTGAAGCCCTGCACCTTTGTCCTTGTTGCTCCATCTACCTGGAATGTTCCTGAAACCGTGCACACTTCCTCGGGGACACAGTCTTACTCCTCTTTCTACATAAGGTCCCATACCCTCTCTTCGGCAAAGCCTTTGACCTCCAGCCCATGCTGAGTTATATACTCTCCAGGTTTTTATTAAAGGGCTTTTCATGCTGAATTGGAATTTGTATGTCTGCCTTTCCCTCTCAGTCGACGACCGTGCATTTCAATTTTCTAAGGTCATATAGGCTGTGAGGAGCGAGGTCCCTTGTTTTCTGCCTTAATGTCTGCAATAGTAGCTGTACACATGCCCTCACAGTGTTTGCTGCCATTGTAGGTTGAATTGGGTCCCCCCAAAACGTATGTTGGAGTCTTAACCCCTGGTACCCTATCAATGTGACCTTACTTGGATATAAGGTCTTTGAAGATGTAATCAAATTAAATGAGGATAGGCTAGGTTAGGATGGGTCCTAAATCCAATGACATGTATCATTCTAAAAAAAGGGAGATTTGGAGACTGCTATGGACTGACTTCTGTCCTCCCCAAATTCCTACGTTGAAGCTTTATCTTCCAGTGTGATGGTATTTGGAGATAGGATCCTTGGGAGGTAATTAGGTCATTAAGGTGAGTCCCTCAGGATGGGATTGGTACTCTTTTCAAAGGAGACACCAGGGAGTTTTTCTCTCTCTCCCAGTCACACAAAGAAGAGGTGATGCGAACACACAGCCCGGTGTGGCCACATACAAACCGAGAGACAAGGCCAGCTTTGTTAGCGCCGTGATCTTAGACTTCCCACACTCCAAACTGTGAGGAGTAATTTGTGTAGATTATGCCACTTAGCCTATGGCACTTAGTTAAAGCCCACAGACTGGCTAACGCAGAGACCCAGAGACAGGCACAGGGAAGAAGGCGGTGGCAGCAATTAGAAGGATGCATTTCCAAAGGCAGGCAGCCGCCAGGAGCTGGTAGGAGGCGAGAAAGACATGTTCTCTGGAGCCTCCAGAAGGAGCGTGACCCCGCCGACACCTGGAGTTCAGGCTTCTAGCCTCCGCCACTGTGAATGAGTAATTTGTGCTATTTTTTTTAAGCAACTCGGTTTACGTCAACTCTGGAAAACTGAAACAAATATGAACCCCTCTCCATTCCTCTGGATTTGACGGACACTTCCATGCTTTCTACCTGCCCTGGGATCTGGGACTAGAACCTGCCTTAATATCTTCCTGTCCCCTAGCTCCTTCCCTGTGGCCAGCGTGAGTCCCCCCATTTGTAAAATAGGAGGGACTCCAAGTCCCAGCCTAAAAACAATCTGGAGTCATTAACAATATGTATAACCTTCATAAAAAATATTTTTGAAGTGAAGACCATAAAAAGAGATTGTGCAGGCAGGAGCTGTTGGTTGTCCCCAAAATCTCTCTCCATTCCTTCCATGGCCATGGAGCAATTATAGCCTGGGCACAGGGACCCCAAGGGAAGACTGAACTTCCAGGCTGCCGTGAAGCTGGGCGTGGCCATGTGAAAGAAAACGCCCCAAGTAGTCTTAAGTGTCACAATGAAAATATAAGTTGTTTGTGTTTTTTTTTAATAACTCATACGTATCCTCTTCTTCGCCTCTCACTCTATACCGCAGCCTGGAACATGGAGACCAAGCTGTGTCATGAAAATCAGGGCTATGTTAGAAGAAACGCGTGGCATTCCATCTTCAGACAGGATGGCTTGCCTGCGCGCACTGGGCGAGGTCACTGTCCCGGGGACAGGCGCTGGACGGGCTGGCCTGTGCTAAAGTCCTAACTCTGCCGCTCGCCAGCTGGGAAACCATGGGGAAGTTCATTTCTCTGTATCTCAAATGGGGATAATAAGATCCTGGGTGATTTTTTGACAATTAAAAGAGTCAATAAATGTAAACACTCAGAATAGTGGTACACGGAGAATGTTAAAAATTGTCATCCATTCTTGTCCATTTGAGAGAATAAACTTTCCCCATGTAAAAATGGATTATTAGCCACAACCAAATTTACTTTCAACTAAAAGAACATGCAGACATCAATTGCAAGCATAATAAAATGTAGATTTTCATCAATTTATTTCTAAACCAAGTTCATAGTCTTTCTAGTTTCTCCAAGGGTACCACAAGGAAAATATTGGGAGAAAAAGGAAATAAAAATGAGCATGTTTAGTATGTATGTATTTGTGTTGCTATGCAGGGAAAACGTATCTTTGTCACGCAACATTTTCCTTCTCCATTCATTCTAAGAGCCACAGTTGCCGTGGGTCTTTCTCTGTCACCTTTCCCTCGTTATTTCTACGATGTTATTATGCGTGTACACATCTATGCACATGCATGGAAATGTATACGTCTATACACACACGTATGTGACTGGGTTATAGATGTTGTTAAGGCATTGCTCTACCTTTGATGTTTAGAGTTTCAAAAGCAGAACTTAAATAGATTGTGATAAATATGAGATCAAAGGTGCTTTTTTTCAGTGAAAACTTTTTGGTTCTATTCTCTTAAGATACAAAAATTATATTTAAAAATAAATTATTTAAATAAAACTCTACTACTAAATTATTTGTCTTAAATTTATGGTAAATGTGCTTTCTGTTTGACCAGAAAAAAAAATGCTTATAACATTTTTCTGGAGCTATTTACTTATTGCTTCCATCCATTTCCCAGACTGAGAACTCTTGCTTCCCTCTCTCCCACAAGTGGTTGTGTACCTAGCACACAGCTACTGTACAATAATTAAGTTTTGAAAGAAGGAATAAATAAATGGGATTCACCGGCTCCCAGACCTCGTAGAGTGACTCCATTATACCGGAACGGAAGTCAAGGCCGAGATGTAAAAAGGCCTGCCTGACAACCTGTAGCTACTTCAGGGCGGGAACAAGTGAAGAGTTCAAGTCCTCTGCTACCAAACCCCGCAGAGTCTGCTCAACCCCCACCGCACGTCTGAAATTTTAGGAGTGAGAACTTTTATTTTTTTTCTCTCACTGTTTGTAAGTGGTGCTGAATGATGAAACAAGAAGGGGGGGCGGGGATACAATTCAAACTGCCTGGTGATGAAAATAAATTAGTAGGGAGGCATCCTGGAGGTCCAGGAACGAAGACCCACGCACGGCAGCAGGCCCATGTTTTTGCTGGCACTCCCTGCCTCTGAATGTAAGCAAGCCCAGAAGTTGGTGTTTCATTACTTTGAGCCTTTGTAGTACAGCGTTTGCTATGTAAGTGGTGTGTAGGGAGAAAGATTAAAAAGAAATTTCTTGTTATTACACATTGTGAAATGTTCAATACTTCTACAGCATGGTTTATTTTGAGTTCCCTTTCTCAGCATGCAACTCTGACAATTTGGAGATAGAAAAATCTAACAGACACAAATTCTTATGTACATAGAATATCTGTCACGGACTGCCTACATTTAAATCCTGGCCCCATTCCAAAGCTGTGTGACTTTGGAAAGCGAAATAACATTTGGGGGTCTCTCTTTTTTTTTTTTTCATCTGGAAATGTACTCTTGAAATTTTAAAAACAACTCCAGTACCTATCTCATTAAAATGTTTTGAGTGTTAAACAAGATACCATACGTCCCTGGTTGGTATGGCCCGGTGAACTGAATGCGGGCCTATGAACCAAAAGGTTACGGGTTTGATTCCCTTTCAGGGCACGTGCCTGGGTTGCCGACCAGACGCCCATTTGGGGTTGTGTGAGAGGATGTACCTCTCACATGTCAATGTTTCTCTCCCTCTTTTTCTCCCTCCGTTCTCCTCTCTCTAAAAATAAATAAATAAAATCTTAAAAAAAAAAGAACACAAGATAACAAATATGACGCATCAAGTATAGTGCCTGACACTTTTAAATACTCTAACAGCTGTTTTTATGGAACAAACTACCTCACAACCCAGTGGCTTCAAACAGTTGGCATTTATTGTCAAAGTTTACAGGTCCATGGGGTGGCAGAGCGCTGGTTGATCTGGGCTCAACCAGTGGCTCTGCTGCTCTTGGCTGGGCCAGTGCACGGGTCTGAAGGTTGGACAGGGCACCGTGCTCCAGATTATGCTTGGTTGGGGCAACTCGAGGGCCGTAGCTCTCCTCCCACGTCTTCCATTCTTCTTCCAGTGTTGACCCAGACTAGCTAACTCGGGCATGTCCTTCTCAAGGAAACACAGTGGAGGCACAAGAGCAGTCACGCCTGATATGCATGCGTCTTCCACAGCGGGGTTTGCTTTATGTATGCACACACCGACTTGGCCAAAGAGAGTCTTGTACCAACATCAGGGGCAGGAATGTGTTTCTCCAAAGCACTTTCCTTGGCATGAGTGTATTGCAAAGTTAAAGAGCAAAGGCATGGGTGCCGGGGAAGGTGACACGTTGGTGTCAAAAAATTGATTCCGAACACTGGTTCGTACAGCACTTTGCACAGGAAACGCCTTATCTCTTGTTAAGCTATTGAATGGCACAGAGTACTAGTAGGAGTGTCCTGAAGCTATGCCCTTCCCAGCCCTTCAGAAACGGGGGGCTCAGCACCGTAAGCCCCGTTACTTCACTGTCAGGCACCTTCCTTTCAGCTCATTCTCCTTTCAAATGTGAGGCTTGCTGCTGTTTCCAAGACTGTGGTCTTGAGCACATTTGGCTTCTTATAATCTTTCTCCCTCTCTGTCCCTTCAGCTGAGTAATTTCAATTACTCTAACTTTAAATTCATTGAATTTTCTTTGCTGCAGCCTCTCTAGTGATTTTTTCATTTTATTTTTGTACTTTTCAGCAGTAGAATTTCCATTCATCTTTTAAATAGGTTCAACTTGTCTGTTTAAATTCATGTATTAAGGCCCTAGTTCCTTCCATTCTCTGAGCGTTTTTTTTAATGTATTCATAATATATACTTTGAATTCTTTGTCTGCCAAATAAGATATGAACATGCTCAGTGTCCTTCCTATTAATTGTCTATTTTCCTGAGCATACATCACACTTTTCTGTCACTATGTATGCCTTCTAATTTTTTTTTTATTTAAAACTGGATAGTTCAGATACGGCTATATAGCTACTTTGCGTTCTGCTGCATGCTGATCATTGTTATTTTAGTTTTGTTCTAGTAATTAACCTTCTTGAACCCAAACTGCAATATCTTCCTCTTCCCTACCTGTGACAGCTGAAATCTCTACAAAATTTTATAGCTTCAAACTCCTGCTATTTTAGCCCAAGCTCCTTGGATTCTCCTCTTTATTTAAAATTTGGCCATCAGGAAAGATTTGGACAGTGTTTCTACTCAGGTTTTTGAGTTTATCCCGCATCGGTTCCCTTAGTTCTGTGAATTCCTCTTTAAATTGCTACACTTGACCCAGTCTCTGTCCCCTGATATATTAAGCCAGGGGGGTTTCAGCTTTTTGCCACATGTGCTATACGTATATTTGAAAAATGCATTCATGAAAAAAATCAGCACATTCGAGGGATCTCACCCCCAGAGTGCACCTCTTTTAAAGGTGGGCTCCCTCAGGTCTCTGCTTACACTGTCCTAGAGGCCCCTCAGTCAAACTACTAGCACACGTGATCAGCCAAAAATTTCCAAATAGAGTATTTTGGGCCCCATTCTCTTCCAGAATTAAATTGTTGTGTGACCCCTTGAGCTAAGAAGGCTGTGAGTTTCTGCTGCCCACATATGGGCATATCCTAGAGTGGCAAAGCCACAAACCTGTAATCATTAACATTTCCTACTGGGGTTTCGCGGGTTTTATTTTTATTTTTATTTTTATTTTTATTTTTATTTTTTAGAATAAACTCCCCTTTGGCTTGTCTGATTTTAGGTATTTCTCTAGTGCCTTGAAATAGTTGTTTTTTATGCTGTGTTTAGACTTTGTACAAGAGATCCGCAGGATTCTGTGAGCACTTCTTGTCACTGCCGTGTGGTAAGTTTTCTGCCAGGTAGGACAATGGCAGCAATGCCGGCTCATTCCCCCAGGGCGTTTTTAAAGGCTGTTAAAGCAGGGCTTGAAGAGAAGAACACGGAGTTGTAGGCCACAGCTATTAGTCAGTCAAGATAAGGGCTCAGAAGGTTGATAGATGAAAACCATCCTGCTACTGAATGGCAAAACCTCTAAGAAGCTGAAATTAAAAAAAAAAAAAAAGCGGCGGGGGGGGGGGGGGTGCCAAGAAATCATGCTGAGAAACAACTCCGGGAATCAGGAAGAACATGCAGTCAGCCTGCAAATCATGAGGAAGAATGAGCAGCCTTTGGGGGCGGCTGCGGAAATGGCGTCTTCACAGTTGAATTCAGCAAAGTGCAGGGAGTATACGAAGTACTCTAGGAAGAGAATAAGACTATAGTGGACTTGCTAACCATAGGAACTGTTGAAGACAGTATAAGAGCAGTACTTAGCAATGAGACCTGGCATCTGACACCCCCAGTATGCAAACTCTGTCACTGAACAGTTGTGCCAGTACTCATTTATAATCACACAGCAGGAACTCCGTAAACAGTAGCCATTGTCATATTTTGAAGCAAGATTCAGAAGGCTCAGGGCAAGATTTGGGGTGGAGACAAGAGCTACGGGGACATGTGAAGAAGGGGGGCACTGCCTGTCACGAGGACTTGGGAATTCGAGGCGTGGGGAGCTGCAGGTGAAAGATTTGCTGTAGTGCAAAGATAGAGAAGTGAGCAGGGTTTGTCTGGACACACATTTATGAAGAAGTAATATACAAGCTGTGGAGGGTGGCCAGGCCTCATGGAAATTTAGTGAGTAAGCAATGACCACAGTGTCTCTCCCCCACTCCCCCTTCCCAGCTTCTCTAAGAGACTACGCTAGTTGAAGCCTCCCCATCCACAGAGCACACAGGGAAAAACAGGATGATTACAATTGGATCTCTCTCCCCCTTCCTCCAGCTCAGGTGAGGGTCAGTGTTTCTGTGTTGGGGGCTATTGGCATAAGGGAACTGGGCAGACCCAGAGCGTTGCCTGGGGGAAGGGAGAACAGGATGTGAGCAGCAGTGAGGCCTAACTAGTTTTGAACTCTGGGCGAGAAGATGATGACGTCACTAGGACTTCCACACTGTCCATCCCAGTTCTTCAAAGGAAGAGGAAAGACGGTGTTTGTAGGCTCAGAATCTAAGAAATGATCAAACAGGGTTTCATTGTGGACAAGGTAGATTGCTATGTAAAATAAGGATGTTATAGAATACAAAAATTCCCTTGTAGCATTATCATTCTAGAACATGAAGAGAGTGTAAGGACAGAGAAGAAGAAGAAGGATAGCCATTATGTTGGGCAGGAAGTTGTTAGGCCTAAAACTGGCATTTAGTTATTAAGAAGACCTCATGGTTAAAAACATGGACTTTGGAGCCTGATATCCTGGGTTCGAATGTCAATTTTGTCATTGAATAATCACTTTGTAACTTGCTTAATTTATTTAAGTGCTGTATGCTTCAGTGTCTTCACCCAAAATATGTAAATTTAGGGCGACTCACACAAAGTTATTGTGAGATTAAATATGTTAATATATACACAAGCATAGAACAGGATATGGTATATTGAATAATATGTAGTAAATTATTAGTGGCTTTTAATTTTGAAAGAAAAACATTGTGAATGAATTTCATAGAAGGATTACCAGAATTAACATCATAAAGCCCTGGGTTTGGGTGTTAGACCTTCCACACAGCCTGCTGTATAGTGTAGGCATTTCACACCCTCTCTGTAGGCCTGTTTCTCCCTCCACAAAATGGATAATTTCCTTTTCCACCTCGCTCATGAAGTTGTTGTGAAGGTCAAATCAGATGATAGGCTTGAAAGAGCTTGGTAAACTCCAAAGTTATGGAGAAAACATAGATGCATTGATAGCAAATAGCTTTAGCTTTAAAAAAAGAAGGAATCTCCACTTTTCCACAAGAACTTACTGTGTGGAGTCATACCACATTTTCCTCTCAAGAGCTGAAGAGTTTCTTATAGATTCGCTCTTATTCAAAACACTTGCTCTGGTTGTTTTTTTTTTAATGTTGATTCCAAGATGCCACACAGTAGTTGCCTGACTTTAGTGAAAGGATTATGTGAATACTTAAAATAAATAATATTGGATCTGATGCTTTAATTGGGAATTTGAGAACATGCAACAGTTTAAGGTTACACAAAATTTACTAAAACTGAGAAGAGCAAAAACGAATTCACACAAATTCAGGAAAAATATTTTTTTCTTAACAGATGCCCACATCCTGGTATGGAAGCACATTCCTAATATTTGGGTAGCAGGGGCTCTTTTACAAAATTGTTGGAGTGTTTCTTGAAAATCCCTGTGCAGAGTAGAGGTAGTGCAGGCCTAAAACTGAACATGGCTTTGTCTAAGTGTTCTTAGTGGGTTCTTAAGATTCAGTTTTTATAAAGTCCTCAAATGCCCACAAAGAAATGTAAGTAGACAAAATGCCTTGCTGTTTTCTTAAAAATTCCAACCAATCCTTGTGGTTATGAAACCACATATTAATAAGCAAACTGATCCTTTTCCACAGGAAATCCAACACAATGTTTATTTGATACTACCTTAGGTTATGCTTTTCCAGCATGATGGTTCACATCTTTCTACTTACCCCTTTGTGGAAGTCATTTGTATTGTTGCTATTGTTGTCTGTATCTCTTAGGAATGCCTTCAGCTGCAAGTAATGATCTCTAACTAGAAATAGCCTAAAATCAATTATGTATTTATTTTTCTCTAAGATCAAGAAGTTTGGAACTAGATCATTGCTGTTGCTGTTGGTTTAGTAGCAAACGATATCAGGGCTCAGAGTTGGCATTTCTATCATTAACTTGACTTCATGACTACCCAATGGCTGCAACGGCTCGAAGTATCAAGTGCTAATACATGTGGCCAGACAAGATTGTGAATGGATGAGCGGGCGGCAAGTAGATCATGGACAGGGAATTTATCTTCACAGAGTGTCCAGCTGCATGTATCCTCAGCCCCTGATTGAATTTTTTTCTCATTACTTGACGTATAAGTTGTTGGTACAGTGTGCTCTAGTCATTTTCTAGAACTACTTTTCAGGGATCTACAAATTGATTTATTCAGATGGAATATAGTCACAAAACCCATGTGAATAATGAAGGGCACATAGATTAATGGAGTAGAAAAAACACTCACAAATTATTGAAATATATGCTCAGATCTCACGATTTCTTTCACCAATGAGAATGCACCGTAGACATTTTCCCAAATCTTCTATATGTAAAAGCTGCATAATTTTCTCCACTATAACAAGTTGTGCCTACTTTTGATTAGGCACTTGTCACCTTCTACTTAAATATATGTTTGTCAATCTCCCCAGCTAGCTTTGATGCATTTTGAAGACTAGAACTCTCATTAATTACCATATGTCCAGAGCTTAGCCCAGGGCCTAACACAGAGATGTTTGATAAATGCTTGCAGAATCACTGAGTTACTAAATGACTAAACTATGCCATTGGTACTCAGAATGAACAAGTGCAACCATTGAATAAATAGTTCAAAATTTATTTGCCTATCTTCTTTAAAAAATATTTTCATTTTTTCTCTTTGTTACGGATTTTCAATAAATTTCAAGAAACCCCTACTGAACATCTTCTCTGCACAAAGCCCTATGTTTGTAACTGTTACCTGAACCCAATTCTGTATTAGAGATGACTTTCCTAATTCCCTTAGGCAAGATTCTTGGCTCTCAGGAATAAAGATTTTATGACTCCAACATCCTGGTTTGGACTAGTCACAGAAAAGCAACTTTTACAAAGATGAGGGAGCCACGATATTTTCCAGTATTTGAATTCTGTTCACCCCTATCTCCTGCTAATTCACATCTCTAACTATGGACACCAAAAGGAGTAGCTTTGGTCATTGTCTTGCTCTTCCACGTATCAACCAGGTTCTCAGACACCACTCTTAACTGTTTAAGTTTAGCATTAACATCTCATAGATCTCAAATTTTTTAAAAGCCTGATTATCAGGGGCTTCTTAATGCCTATCAGAAAAAAAGGGAGACTATTACATAAAGGAAACACGTTTAAAAATGTAATAAAACAATTCTGAAGCAATCGCATCAGACTGAACACTACAATCTATTTTTTTTTAAAGGTATTCCTAGCAAGAGAAGACTCCTGAGGTGGTGCCTGCTCCCTGCTTGGCTACCTGAGCAGGCATCCCCGCTCTCTGTACCTGTGCCGTCATCCAACAAGGTAGCCATGAGTCTGATATGGCTACTGAAAACTTGAAATGTGGCTCGCCTGAACTGAGATTTGCTATTGAACAAAATGCACACCAGATTTTGAAGACTTGGTACAATAAAAAATTAATATAAATTATCTCATTATTAATTTTTAAACTTGATTGTATGTTAAAATGATGCTGTTTTGGATATATGGGGTTTCTGTTGCTGTTTCTTTTCTCGGTTTCTTTGCACAAAATGAAAGGTCTTGAAAGCATTGCCTGTCACTGTTGTCTCCACTTAGTCACCTCACACACTCTGTCCTTTACAAGCTTCTGTCCATCAGTAGTCTTCACATAAATGCCCCAGGACCTCCATTATCAGGTTTCAAATGACTGCATTCTTGGAAAATTTTGTAATCGTGACTCCATTTTTACTGGAGTTCATCTCAGCATGGTTTGACACAGTTGGTGACCCCATCTTTTCTGAAGCCCCCTCTTTTGGTTCCAGTGCCACCATATGGTTCTTGGTCCCCTGTACCTCACTGAAGCTCTTTCTTGCTGATCCCTTTCCCTCTCTTTGACCTGTAAATATTGGAGGGACACTAGGCTCAGTCTCATCTTTCTACCATCTTTCTAACATTCATTCTGTCACTCATCCTGGGTTGCAATTTTAAATGCCACTGACATATCAAAGAACCCAAAATCTTCCTTCGAGTCCTGAATTAGTTTCCAAATTCATATATACAGCTATGTAGTATTTGGTATCTTTACCTGGTTGCTTAATACACTCCTCAAACTTAATTCTCTCTTGATTTTCCCTTGGCTCCTCCCTTTCAGGGCACTTACCGATCTTCTCACTCTCCGTAGATGGCACTACCACCTATCCCACTGCTTCAGCCCAATGTCTAGGATCTATCTTCTCTCTCTCTTATATCCAATCCAACCAGTTGAGTTGACCTCTAACCCTAACCCCAAAGCCAACTTCTCTCCACCTTTCCTGGTCCAAGCTACCATCTCCTATCACCTGAACTGCTGTAATAGTCTACCAACTAGTGTTCCTGCTTTCACTCCTACTCTACCATAATCCATTTTCCAAATCGTGGGCAGAGCCATCCCTTATATCATAATCAGATCATCTCTTACCCCTACGTTGAAGTTTTTACCTTAAAACTTTCCCATTGCCTCGGGATAAACTCCAGCTCCTAACGATGGCTCATCCCTGCTTACATTTTTTAACATCTAAAGCTATTTTCCAACTTTTAAGCTGTACTCCAGACAAGGTCTTCTTTTTAAAGCTCCTTGATCACACCAAGGATGTTTTTGCTACCCGCCCCCACTTGTTTGTATTTCTTGTTCTTGATCTTTTCATAGCTGGCTTCTTGTTCTTTGTATCTCAGCTTGAATACATGTTACCGGAGACATCTTCCCAGTCACCCGATCTCAAGTCAGATCTAGTCACTCTTTAAGACAGCAGCACATTTTAATTTCCTACTTATCCCTAATCATTAGCACGTAATATTTGTTCTGTTAATTTTTCTTTAAATGTTGACTGTCTTTGGTATAGGGCCGGGCTCTGCCTTCTCACTCACCAGTCCGACCCCCGCGTCCAGCACAGCACATGCTGGACGCTCAGATATTTATTAAATGGAAGCCACATTGCCTTGTTCACTAGCACAGGACAAAGAAACTTCAAAATCAGTTTCATAATAAATTTAATGCTGCGTTTTCAAGTCTGTCCACTGTAGTGTAGTCACTTCCGTGGGCCCCACTAACTACCTGTTTTCACTCCAAACCAATTTTGTCCAAACAGCTTTCTGTGATGTCCAGTACAGTAGCTATGAGCCACATGTGGCTGGTGAATCCTAGAATCATGACTAGTACAGCTGAGGAACTGAACATCTAATTCCATTTCATTTAAGTTTAAAAAGCCCCATGTGGCTAGCTGGCTATCAGGCTGAATCAAGCAGGTGTCGCATGAAAGTTCCCCTGAGGCAGCTTCTCTGCCTGGCTCGCGTCTACATCCTCAGTGCTGAGCAAACGCCCGGTGCAGCCCAGGCCATGATCAAGGCTGGCTGACATCCTGGAGTTGAGAGTGGCCCTAGAGGGCACAAGGGTGAGAACTGCTGGCCTTATTAGAGGAGAGTCACTGGATCCAAGTGATGTCTTTGTCTCTGAGTCAGAGAAGGTCCCCCTATGGTGCTTCTCCTTCAGTGGAGAATCACACACGTCTTAGGGTTAGAAGATAGAAATTCAAGATGCTCCCTGGCTTTTTGCAGGCGGTGTGACCTTGGGCAAGCCACACAGCCACCTTAGAAAAAGAAGCCGCCCGTTCTTTTTCCTCACCCATAAAATAGTGATAAAAATGAATGCGGCCTCTAATCTGCTGGATTTTTATAGGACTCAACAGAGGCCGAGGATAGGGAAACCAAGCTGTAATCTGTGAAGTGGTCTATAAGTATAAGGTTTTCTTATGAGTCCTGCAGATTGGCCCTGTTGGCAGATAAATATTAGGAGTCAGTTATCAAACGTCCCATCATCTAGACAGCCCTGGCCCTAGAAATGTTGGCATCTGCTCGCTTGACTCCATGATGGAAAAAAGAATAAATAAATCATAAATGATTAATTTAGACTTCCCTCCACACCTCCCGTTAACAGCTCCAAGCCCCCACCACACAGCAGGCTCAGTGATGAACTGGTGTGGTAGAACCTTCAAGACGGCGGCTAACCCTTCTCCAAGTACAACCAGCTGTGAAAACAAATTTAGCTCCACCAACACTGCAAAGGACCAAAGCTTCTTCATAGGTTAGAGATATAATGTTCGCCCCATTCAGAGGAGTCCAAACCAAATACCAATGGCTTGCGGGGGTAAGAGGATATTAAGCATAATAGACAGATTATCTGCTAGTTTGCTGAAGGTGAAGGAAGAGATATTTGTCATAGTTTTGCTAGAAAATGAGACTTTATCAAAGGGAGGGAGGGTGAAAGGTCAGCAGTTCTATTGGTGCGATTATTATCTTTACATAGCTGGAGTGGCAAAAGAAATGATCCCAAACAGAGCAAAACAAAACAGACCTCACCGAAGCACTTCAAGATGAGCCCCAAGAAGCCTTCACGCCAGATCCACCGGCTTCATCTTAATTTATCATCCTGGGCTTGTTGACAAGGGCTGATGGGGTTCTCCATCCATCCAAGCTGCAGCAGGTTTCATCTTTGGCAAACCACTCAGTGAGCACACGGGACAGCTAGGTCGTAGGGAACAGTCATTATCAGAAGGAGAATGCCACCATTTCTGAGCCCCTACGAGAGCCCTGAGAAAAAGCTTGGGCATGCCGATGAGAAAGCCCCGTGGGTGTTGGGGGCAAAGGGGAATTTTGGGGGGAGATGGCTGGGACAGTGGAAACTACCAGAGTCCAGGCAGAGAGAAGGGGACGAGCAAAAGTACCAGAGGGAACACGCCAGGTATACAAGAGGCACAGGCGCAGGGCTCCTGAATGGGCTCCTAGGTTCGGAGAGCCGAACCCAAGCCACTCGACTTCCACGCTCACTCCGGTTTTGCATTTGATCTTTCCAGGCTCAAGTCCATTTGAGGCACCACTTTGAAAAGGGCTGAAGAAGGTCCTTCTGACTCTTCTGCAGGTCCCTTCTGTCCCCTGCTCAGTGTGCCATTTGTATCGTCCCATACACAGTTTCCTGAAAGTAACAGCTCTTCCAGCAAGGGATGCCAAATATAATAAGTCAAAACATAACGCCCCGAAATACACTGAATTGGAGGTAAACAACAAATTATTGTTTTAGTATATGTATGCCCCATTGAAGACACACTTATACCACACCCAATTATTTATTGTTAATCTGAAATTCAAATTTAACTGGATGCCCTGTGTTTTATCTGATAATATGACTTCAATCCTTCATTGCTATAGCATGTTACTATTTTTAGAATTCTCACTTGTCACTTTCATGCCCTTAACACAGATATAATTCTCCCCACCTCTTGCTACAGACTGAGTGTTTACGTTCCCCACCTCAATTCAGATGTTGGAGCCCTAACATCCAGCGTGGCTGTTTGGAGACAGGGTCCCTAAAGTAGTCATTAGGGTTATTAAATGAGGTCAAAGAGTGGAACCTTGATTAGATAAGATTAGGGTCCTTACAAGAAGAGACGCCAGAGAGATCACTCTTTGCCTCTCTCTCCAAAGGCATACAAAGGGGAGGTCATGGAAGCTCAAAACAAGATGCCCGCCATGCCAGCAAGCCAAGGAAAGGGCTCAAGATGAACCCAGTCCCGGCGGCACCTTGATCTTGGACTTCCCAGCCTCTAGCCTGCCCCTGTACCCAGCTCAGCCGGGGCTAGTGCACAGAGCAGGACACGTAGTTAGGTGCTCTGCTTCTTTGTTGCCTGAATGACAGGTCAAGTCATTTTGGATTCTGCTGACTAAAACAGGGGCCCACCTTCTCTTCCAAGAATGAATCTGTCATCACCTGTCTCTGCTGGAACCTGTCTTAACACATCACCCCACATTGCCGCTGCCCGTTCATTTGTCTGCCTGTGACCAGGGGGGCTGGAAGACAGGGACTGAGTGTCAGTCATCATTATCATGGCTCTGACATAAGGCCAAGTCTCTCCCACACTGACTGTCACAACTTTCAATGGCACACGCTCGTGAATAAAAATGGATACGGATTACAGATTGAAATGTAATGTTAACCAAAGCGCTTGGGACTTGGGACTTTAACAGTTCTGAGGGACCTGAAATCCTTTTCCAGACACCTCCTTCAAGTTCTCCAGTTTTTAAATCTTCACCCACTTTGGAGGCCATCCACATGTCTGAGTGCACATGTCCGGGCACTGCTGGGATGGGATCAAATGTTTCCTGTCCACACTGGTCTCAACAGCCCTTGGAGGGCTCCCAGTGACCCCTAGAGCCGGTGTGAAAGTGGACCAGCAGCCAGATGGCTTCACATTTCCACATTCCTTTAGCTTGTTTTCTTACTGTGGCAGATACCCAAAAGCATCCCAAATCCTCAAGAGAGATGGGATTTCAGGAAAATTTTTTTGTAACTTTTGCAAAGCAGGAGATGTGAATGCTTGAGCCCAATGAAGAAAGAGAAGGTTTAAAACATACCAGAGATTTTCAAGCTTTCTTCAAAGACGTTTAAAAAGTATCCAGAAACATAGTGATTTTTTTTTTTTTTAGCGTGCTGTTCCACCTGGGGACAAAGGTGCCACACACACCCGCCCCTGAAGATTAAGACAGGTCAGGGATCACAGAGTTGTGACCACACAAACAGATTATCCTGTTTCCTGAGACATCGTTTACGTGGCAGCTGCCTCCATGGAGGAAGATCATGAATCACATTGTTCTTCTCTCGCCCATTTGATCCGACACCATGTAAACAAGCAACGTTGAATGGGCAGGAAAACATTTCAGGCAAATGATCTCAATACATTTGGAACTGCTTACCTTGTGTAAGCAATCTTCTCGCTCGGGAACAAGGTCTGGTGCTAGAAAGAGGCAGTTTTGGGTGTGAATACATTTGGATAAATGAATGAGGAACACTTATTTAACACCCATTATGTGACAGGCATTGTGATTTATTGTTCCCTACATGTGATCTTATTTCACCCAGCCACCCTGGGGAAGAATGATAATGCTACCACTTTCCAAAAATTATAGGTGAGAAAATATGCCCCAGATCACTTAATAAAGGGGAAATGTCAGCATTTA
Source organism: Mormoops blainvillei (assembly GCA_004026545.1). Taxonomy (NCBI): domain Eukaryota; kingdom Metazoa; phylum Chordata; class Mammalia; order Chiroptera; family Mormoopidae; genus Mormoops; species Mormoops blainvillei. Next base: position 2,030 of record PVJD01012018.1, on the reverse strand, counting down.
AACCCATGTCTCCTGACTCTTAAGTAATTCATTTAACTCAGTGAATATGTAATTATAATCAGTTATGCAAATGATCAATAACTATCCAAAGAATGCATGAGTTATCTTATTCGATATTATTTATCTATTTTTGAATAAATAAAACTGAGCTTCAAAGAGGTTAAAGAATTCATCTATTTCTACAAGTCTCAAAAGACAGAGTTTTTGATCTTTTCTCTGTCATGAAACAATTGAAGGATGTGAGAAGTCAAGTTTTAATATGATGAGGATGAGATGTCAATAAAATATTAAAATGCCCCACCATTTGGGATCAGTGGGCTTTGGATCCGCCCCACCACCCAAATAGTGTTTCTTAAAGTATTTGTAAAAGACGCTCCTAACAAGTCACTCTGGTCTCAACAGGCAGTTCAATGAACGAAAGGTGAAAAACAGAGATCAAGATGCGGAGAAATATCCTGCTAAAGAAATGGCCACCGAAATGAAGAGAGTATCTGACTTGGATTAAATAGTGGTGATAAAGTTGGCAAAATTACAGTAATGTGGCACACCTGATATAAGTGTGAGATCTTTCTTCAGGACAGTGCATGAAAAATTTGTCAATTTGGGGGGAAATGTGGGGAGTGTAGTTCATTGGTAAAGACCCTGAGTTCCAGGGTAGGACTGCCCGAGCTCAGACCCCGACTCGGCCAAATACCACGTGCAGACCCAGAGAAACCCATCCATCTCCCTGAGGCCCAGGGAATGGGGATTATCATTACAACTACTTCGTTTGGCATTATAATGACTTAGTAAGATAATCCTTAAAAAACAGCGAGACAGTGCTGACACATAACGGATAATGAAACTATTGATATGATTTGGAAAAGTAATAGGTAATGAAGGTAGCTATCGTGATTTGGAAAAACTACCAAATAAAAAACAGATAATGAAATTACTAAATAAAAGCTAACTTTTAAAGCGGTCTTACTTTATTTTACTAATACCATCACAGTTGAGATGAGACAACCTTTTTTTGTTGTTGTATCTTAATCTTCAGGGACGGGTATGCATGAGATGTTGAAATTAGGATTATATCACTTTGCCTTCTTTGATCTATTCCCCTAATGTTAATGACCTATGACTTCCTTTGCCTAGAACATCATTATTAGTCAAAGTAATGAGCAAATCAATAAATATCGAATCATTTAGACATCAATCATAGGTTCTAAATCGGCACGATAGCATTTGTTGAGGAACATGGGTCAATGCCACCAGCAATGGAGCAACGGAGTATTGTGGAGAAAATATTGAATTAAGAATTAACACAATTTCAGTCAAATCTTCATTCTCTAAGCCTTAGATTCTTTATTTATGGCTTGGGCAAAATTATCGGGATAGTTGTTTTCATTTTTAAAATGGAAGTTATTACCATTTTAATGTTGCTTTAGTAATATGCAAGTATTAGTAGCAATTATTATTATAAATAATTTGAGGTCTTCTTCCCAAATGACTGCTTCAGTCATTAAATCCAATTACCTCATTATCTAAATTCATGTAGATTATCATATAACCCTGAAAGGCATGTACAGGAATAGCTTTGAAGAAACCAAAATGTCACCTCATGCATTCATAAAATAATCAAAGCATTGAGGCCATATGGTAAAAGGTCCAAGGTTCGCTACCTCCCTTCCCCAGTCTCTCCTTTGACTTTCATTTCTACTCCACATTTTACAGTATTTATTTACCTTAAACTTAGACGAGACCCTGCAGTCCCAGAACGGGATGTAAAGAGATTCAGTCCTGAAGAGGGACTTGGAAAAAAAACATATTTCATGCCCATTGGCATATAGAAGACTGTCGAACTATCTGTTGGGAAGTTTCTTGCAAAAAGTACAAACAGAGAGTTAGAGGGTGGCCGGCCGAAAGTTTGCCTTCCCATCTGACTTGAAGCGCTCAGCACCTCCAGCTCACCATCTGCAAGATAGATCATCAGAATGTAACAGACCATTGATTCTGATGACCTGGTTTGACTGATGCAGAAATCGAGGCCC